>OZ036011.1:11003693-11133693 GCA_964035015.1 Corallium rubrum
AATGGCCTCATCGAGTGAGACGTTTAATAGGTAATACCCCTCTTTTTACGATATTTAATACTTATAATAATTATATAAGTACTGCACTGGTGTTAGTGTTGGTGTCGCTCTTGAGTGTTATGCACCTATCAATGTCCCAGGGTTGGGGGGGGGGGGAGCAACCCACAGGATTTTGAATGACCAACATGTCATATCCCAACACAGGGAAATTTGACTTCCTTGACAAGCTCGAGGGAAGGGATTTTTGACACGTAAAAGGGTCTTAATATTATATTTTACCACTTGATATTTGCCAGGGAGGGGCGTTTGGACCAACAAGCTAGCTATTCTACGGCAGGGGAATGTGATGATTTTTTTTTCATCCAAAAGGTCAAGTGTTATATGTCATACACTGAACTGAACATTGACAACATTCATCATAATATACGACTTACATTGCTTTGTCGTTTTCCCGGAGAGGCCATTCAGATTCAGACGGCAAAACCAAAACAACAATCAATCTTCTTTGACGTCCTCCATCTTGAAGCCTGAAGCTGAAGGGAACTAGTGTTGCCAAGTGAAGTTTCGTAAAAATCCCAATAAAGGTCTGAAAATATCCCAAGATTCCCTATTTTTTACCAAGAAATCCCAAGGTTCACAGTTTCATTTACTGACTAGTTCCCAGATCTCTATCGCCGTTTGACATATAGCAATCTGAGCCCACTGTATGAGTGATACTTCATTTGGATAGAGTACTTCATCTTGTCTAAATCAAACGAATACATAAAGAACGTAGGGGCTATGATCTAATGATCAAGTAAATTAAAAAAATAATAATTAACATTGAAATCACCTTTTTAAAACCGAAACTGTTTGCTCTGGAAAAATCCCAAGAAAAATCCCAAGTTGAATCCCTGAGATAAAAATCCCAAAAAAATCCCAACTCCTTCAAAAAATCCCAAGATCTTGGGATAAAATCCCAAGGTTGGCAACACTGAAGGGAACGAAGCGAAGGAAGCGCGAGTACAGCAGACTGGGTACTACTTCACGACCAAGCCATAGCCGACCCAAGACCGCTCTTTGACTAATTTTTTAATTAAAAAAACTTAAAGTGCCCCCAATCTCGAAAATTGTATTGTCTTATTTGCAATAACTTTTAAAATGATAGAGTAACTTCTTTGGAAGATTTTCGCTTTGTTTTTGAGATATTTCATTTTGTTTGATATGTAAATGTCTGGAATTTACGTCACACATGCATAATGACTTATCGAAGAAGTTGGTGTATCTCTTTCATTCTCGAACGAAATCTTTTAAAATCGAGAAGTTTGGTGTTGTCGGAGAAACACACACACATGTTATTCATACTTTAGTGTTTTTATTTGATGAACGCAAAGATATATAACGTTCTCTGATAAGTCATTATGCATGTGTGACGTAGATTCCGGACATTTGCATATCAAACAAAATGAAATATCTCAAAAACAAAGCGAAGAAGCGAAAATCTTCTAAAGAAATTACTTCATCATTTTGAAAGTTCTTCCAAATAAGACAATAAAAAATGTCGAGGTTAGGGCCACTTTAAGACATTGATTGAAACATCGATGTTTTATCAAAGTTTTAATATACTAGTTGCTCAAATTCAGCTTTTTCTGAGTTAAAATGATCTTACCTAACCTTTCCTACCACTAAATTAATCTTCATCAAGTGTTCTTTCAAATAAGACAAACTTAATTTTATCTTCATCTCTCAATGGTGAGAGCGTCCAGCTGACATTCGGTCCCTGGAGCTCAGTTTTTCTCTGAGCAGGGACGGCTACCCCCTTTTGATATAAAACAACAGACATGTAACCATAGAGATCATATAAATACTAGAGGGGACATTGGCGGGAAAATTTGGTAACCACATGGGGGCCGCCATTACCTATGATATTTCAGTCAATTGGTTGGCAAACGTACTAGACCCAGTCCTTTGCCAACCAACGCGCCTAATGTTTGCCTCTAAAAAAATCCAAGATGCGGCGTTCAATTGGTTACCCGTGGTTGGCTGAAATTAAGATAGGATGCCCCCTCTAGTATTTATATGATCTCTATGCATGTAACTACAAAACTGATGCAATATGAATTGTGTCAGGAAATAAACTGTAAACAGTGTATTCAATCTACTGAGTGTATGCATTTTGAATATCTATGTGACGTTTGCGTGTTTTGAATATTTTACATGACGTTTTTTAACCTTTAGAGTCTGTAAAATCTTCCTCCAAAAGCCAGGAAATGGCATTTCAGCGACTCTCGATTTCGAAATTTCCCGGGGGAGCATGCCCCTGGACCCCCTAAAAATTTATTTTGATTTCGGCTCCCCCCTTTCAAAATCCTGGCTACGTCCCTGTCTCTGAGTTTAACTTACGACAGCTTGTACAGCAAAGCCAAACGAAAAAACTTTAAGAAAACATTTCTTACATGTTACTAGAAGATTTCATACCCCTGTCATCATTTTTTTAAACGACTGTAGCACTTCGTTTTGATAGCAGTAGACACAAAAAGAAAGGAATTTCAATAAAAAAGGATCACAAAAAACAGAACTGATTTTTTTTTTCTTTAGAGAATGAAAATATACATTCATTGGCTGAAAAGGAATGAATTGTGACAGCCCGACACTAACTAACAATTTTTTTTATTTACAGTTTAGCCTTTTATACAACAAAATTAGATTTTAAAGTGCCTACCTCATGTTTGAGCTTATAGATTTATAATTCTTGGTAGTTAATTTCCGATAGGAATTGCTTAATATTATCAGAGTTTTATCTCGATGCAATCGATGCCTTCTCATAAAGTTGGTTGGACTATTCCCAGTAAAGGACGTCAACCCACGGAGAGTTTGATCTGAAAAGTCAAACTCTTGCATGTCCCTGGATTGACGTCATTTCCTGTGAATAGCAAACCGTAGTCGGCTATTGAAAGATGGTCTGGAAACTCTGCTGAAGTCTTTAAATTTGTTCTATCTTTTTGTTCGGCATGTTTATGCAAACTTGTGAACGGTGAGCACATTGTATTTTCGTATAATGAAGCAGTCATCCAACAGTATCATTTAGGTTCAGTCACTCAACCATGTTATTTAAATATTAATAAGCAAAAAAACAAAAGATTTGTGAACCGTCTCAACATAAAATCACAGCTCATTATAGGTTTTTGAAATTCGCGAATGAGGCGGGCTGATTTTGTCATGAAAATCTTTCTTTGACTACAAAAAGGAATTATAATACTCCGTGTGCTACACCTACAGAAAAACAAACCCAATTTTACTTCGTTATTATTTATTTATTTATTTACTTGCTCTCTGCATGAGTAAACCAACTTCAGAAGGCATGCAGAGGATACGTAAGAGTTGAAGTGATATTAGGGACCTTAAAGTGCCCCCAATCTCGAAATTTTTTATTGTCTTATTTGGAAGAACTTTTAAAATGATAAAGTAACTTCTTTGGAAGATTTTCGCTTTTTCGCTTTGTTTTTGAGATATTTCATTTTGTTTGATATGCAAATGTACGGAATCTACGTCACACATGCATAATGACTCATCAAAGAAGTTGGTGTATCTCTTTCATTTTCGAACGAAATCTTTTAAAATCGAGAAGTTTGGTGTTGTCGGAGAAACACGCACACATGTTATTCATACTTTAGTGTTTTTTGGTGATGTCGGAGAAACACGCACACATGTTATTCATACTTTAGTGTTTCTATTTGATGAACGCAAAGATATATAACATTTTCTGATTAGTCATTATGCATGTGTGACGTAGTTCCGTACATTTGCATATCAAACAAAATGAAATATCTCAAAAACAAAGCAAAAAAACGAAAATCTTCCAAAGAAGTTAGTTTATCATTTTAAAAGTTCTTCCAAATAAGACAATAAAAAATGTCGAGGTTAGGGCCACTTTAAGCAAGCTAGGACGACGACGGCAATTATTAAGTTACTGCATTTAAAAGAAACCGTGGATCAGGATATCGTATATTGTATGCTTTATGTATTTTGTAAGATTTTAAAAAGCAGCCATAACTTCGACGTGACGTATGATAGATTAAGTAAACTAACAACTTTTGCTGTTCCTTGCCACAACGTTGTCTTGAAAACGTGAAAACGTTTCAGTTGACGTTGTATGTGCAACGAGGACGGTGTTGGGATTACTCTTGGGACTGCAAATTATTCAACGTTTTGTTTTGGTTGAAAAATACTATTGTACTTGGGTCGTCGTCGTGACGTTCACGATGAGCTTGCTTAAGGTCCCCAATAGGCGAGTTTCAGGGTGTTGCGCGCGCATCATTTTTCAAAGAAACTGGCAAGCTCCACTCAAAGTAAACATACTGTTGAAGATAAACAAAGTACAGATACAGTTTCTGGATGTTTAACACTGTTAATTCTGCTGTTGTTGGCTCGCTAGCAAGTCTGTTTGCCATTGCTTACTTTGTGGGGAGCCCGCCAAGAGCCCGCCAATTCCTTCGCAAAACGATGCGTGCGCAACACCCTGAAACTCGCCTATTGAAACACGAGCAGGAGTGTTTTATCAGATTTAAAACCACGAGGGCGCAGCCCGAGTGTTTTAGATCTGATAAAACACGTGATGCGAGTGTTTTGAATGGCTTCAAAAACGATTCGTTATTGGATGTTATGTTCATTAGTATTCTTTATATAAAATTGTATGTTCATTAGTATTCTTTCTGACGTCAAGAAGTTTTATCAGGTATAAAACCACGGACATGATTTCCTTCGTGTTTTCCTCGTGAAGTATAAATGAGTTTTTGAAAATAATATTAAGCAATTCCAAGTGCTAAAGATTACAAATATAATATAAAGCCCAAACGTGATATTTTGGTCTTTAGTATTTTAGTTGAATTAGTCTATTATTTTATTCTGGTGAACGTCATGATTATTCCGGTGATTCGCCTCCGAGGAAACCTTCAGAAAGGAATGAGTTAACATTTTATACCCTCTCAACATGTTATAAAAAATATTTCGTGCGCCCATCAAAAAGAAATGGCAAAATTTTGTATACCCGCCAGAATATCCTTTGCCTTGGGGTTATAAATTCTTTATGACCGTTTCCTAAAAAAGTAATATTTTGGGCTCACTTTTCAAAAATTTGCTTGTGTTGAATGATTTAATGAGACGGTGCGTTATCGTCGCTGGCTTCCTTCCCCTCCCCGTATGATGGCCGACTTCACATGATATCGTGCCCTGTGACGTCGGTTTAGTTTAGCCAATAGACGAGTTTCAGGGTGTTGCGTGCGCATCGTTTTGGAAAGAAATTGGCGGGCTCTTGGCGGGCTCCCCACAAAGTAAGGAATGGCAAACAGACTTGCTAGCGAGCCAACAACAGCAGAATAACAATGTTTTATATCCAGAAACTGTATCTACACTTTGTTTATTTTAAACAGTATGTTTACTTTGAGTGGAGCTTGCCATTTTTTTTGAAAAATGATGCGCGCGCAACACCCTGAAACTCGTCTATAGACCTCTTTCACCAATAGCGGCGCCATCTTGAATTCGCAATGCATTATGGTCTATCCAGAAAAAGCGAGCCCAAAATATTATTCTGTGGTTTCTAAGCTTGTCGTCAAATATCTTGAAAGAGTACACAATCCTCTCGTTTACAAGGCAAGCCATCCAGGTCTTAACACTTCTTTATAAAAATACAATAAAATTTAATTCTTATACTCTGGCCAGTTTAGAGATATTATATCTGGCCATGCGGAATTCTGTTACTGAAATATAAATCATGAGGTGGCCAAAAAGACTGGACAGGAGACTAGCGGTCACGTGGTGGTTTCTTGGTTAAAATCCATCTTAATGCAGTGGTATCCCAATCCCAAACCTTTTGTCCAGCGACAACGAGCAGCGACTACGGACAGCACGAGAATGCCTTTTGCGGCGTCAGAAGTCGATGACCTGGGAAAGAGCGGAGACTGCGCAGAAACACCGGATGTCCGCGTACTTGAAATCCGAGCAGACCAGAGGTCCCAATTTCGTGGCCTGGGGCTGGGGGCGAGAATGACCCACTGACCTATATATAACTGGACTGTGGGTCCCATCCAAAAAGTGACCGAACAAAGATGGCGGAAATAGGAGTCCTTGTTCTCATGGTCGCGACCGCTGACCGCCAAATGTCCACTTGATTGTGGGCTCAGCCACGCCTGCAAGCCGAGCAATTCAGTTATAAATCCATTTATGAGAGAAAAGGTCAGCGGTTACTATTATAGGAGAAAGGACCATAAAGGACCCATAAACCGCCATCTTGAATCGGTCACCATTTAACCAGTCATTGATATAGGGCACCCGCAGTTCAGTTATAAATAGGTCAGTGGAATGACCTGATATATCAAGAATGTTACAGACTTGGCGTTTTACGTCCATGTGTGCATTGTCTTCCCACCATCAGTCGTTTTCCTATCCAGTCTTTTTGACCAACCGCGCGGTACAACAACGTAGACGCTACTGACTAAATGTAATACCATTCATTGAAATGCCCGCGTCGATTCCAAAGTCCATGCTGTCGGGAAAATCACCCGCATGATCAATGTCCAGAAACGAAACGGCGAGGCCGTCCTCTTGTTTGACGGCCCGCGGATCGCCTGAAAAACCTACCGGATTACCAAAAATGGCATTGGGGTTGACATGATAGAGGGAGTTATTGCGCACGTCATGTGTCCGGAGTTCTCCCATGTTGAAACTATCTCTACGGTAGCCATTCGCATCCAACACACCTCTCTGCAATAAGTCCATATCTTCGGTGTCGACCCTCATTGGCGAGCCTGGGCTCGCTAAGAAATTGTCGTCCAGGTTCGGCGAAGATCCCTTCCCGTGTCCGGGAGAATGTTGCCTTATGCTCACGGGTGAGCTCTGCTCGTGGTAGCCATTCAGGAGTTCGTTGCTACCGAAGTTCGCATTGCCAGGCGGCGATTGAACGCACAGACTGTTATGAAGGGCCTCTTGGTACGACGGTAGGCCTGTCGTTGGACTTCGCGGACCTTTCGGCGAAGAACTCGAGCTGAACTGCCTGTTCTGCGGGTAAGATGAGAATGCATTCAAGTTTGGAGTACTGCTCGCCGAAATGACATTTTCTGGTGGGGGGGAGTAGAAAGCGTCTACAAAAAATAAAAGAAAACATTTGGTTCCGAATGCTATTGCTGCAGTTGTTGAGTGCCCCTAACCTCGAATTTTTTATTGTCTTATTTGGAAGAACTTTTAAAATGATAAACTAACTTCTTTGGAAAATTTTCGCTTTTTCGCTTTGTTTTTGAGATATTTCATTTTGTTTGATATGCAAATGTCTGGAATTACGTCACACATGCATAATGACTTATCAGAGAATGTTATATATCTTTGCGTTCATCAAATAAAAACACTAAAGTATGAATAACATGTGTGTGTTTCTCCCACAACACCAAACTTCTCGATTTTAAAGGATTTCGTTCGAGAATGAAAGAGATACACAAACTTATTCGATAAGTCATTATGCACGTGTGATGTACAGTAATTCCAGACATTTGCATATCAAACAAAATGAAATATCTCAAAAACAAAGCGAAAAAGCGAAAATCTTCCAAAGAAGTTATTTTATCATTTTAAAAGTTCTTCCAAATAAGACAATAAAAAATTTCGAGGTTAGGGGCACTTTAAATGTATTGTCATGTAATGCAATATTATTTTCACGATATTTCAACACATTTTAGCTTGACTTTGACTTAATTTTCATTTTGTTTTACAACTTTTGTAATGACCGATCTTTACCGGGTTGTAAAGACCGCTCCGAAACCAATCAATTTGCAGAAAAGTCGCGTTAAGACCGCTCACGTGACACAGCCACGACAAGAATCATTATGTAAACTCTCGCTAAATAGGCCGTGAGACATATTGAGAGATATTAAAACAAGACACTTGGATTAAGCGTTCACTCGGGCTACCGGCTACGTACGTAGCCGAACTGGTCACGTTTACTTGTGTGAAGTTAGCCTGCGTGGCAGGCGTTCTGTTTGCCGCAAACCCGCCCGCAAACAGAACGCCTGCCACGCAGGCTAGTGTGAAGTATGCATCATATTCACCCTTGGTGCGTCCTCGGTGCACTTGGCGCGGAGCCTGAATCGAAGGGTGAATGTGGTGCGTACTTCACAGTCTTCACACAGGTGAATATATTTACGATCAAGGAGTTGTCAGCCACATCACTGTTACAGTTATTTCCTCACTATTCACCCAAATCTTCGGAAGTTCGCAAGTTCGTTGGGAAGTTCGTAGTTCATTTTGAACTCTGCATTTGATTGGTTGCTTGGTTCCTAGCAGCCAATCAAATGCGTAGTTCAAAACGAACTTTGAACTTCCCAACGAACTTCCAAAGATTTGGGTGAAAAGTGAGCTGGAAATGACTGTAAATAAACTACAAAGTCAATCAGTCAGTCTATTTCGAAATCTACCAACAACGTGCAAGAACACCTTGATCAAAAGGCAAAGCTGTTCAACTTTTTGTCCAACTCCAAAAGCGAAAGGAGCAAAGAACTTACAACATGCCTCACAGCCTCACTCAGTCACACGGCTAACAACTCACCGGCAGTATGAATAGTAGCGGAAGTAAAGAGTGCAAAACCGTGACCCCCCCCCCCCAAAAAAAAGAAGAAAAACCGAGCCAAAAACTAGACTCGGTCTACCACAGGTACACGCGTAAAAACGCAAAACTTGTTCACGATTGTCAACAGGCGTGAACAATGTTGTGCTGCTCGCCGTGAACAATGTTGGGCTGCTCAAAGTTGTCAACAAGTTGTTCACTTATGGTTCGAATAACTTCACGGATAAATCAACAGTCATGAACAAGTTGTTCCAACAACACATTTTTTTATAGCCAATAACGTTGTTCGCACACCATACAACATGTTGTAACAACAACATGTTGTAACAGCATGGCAAAATAACAACGATGAACAACAATGTTACAACAATGGTGAACATGGTTGATGTATCAACACGTTCTTCGGTTGTTACAACATGCGTGAACAACGGTTGTTGTTTCATCAAGCAGTAACAACTTGTTGAAACAATGATGAACAATGTTGTTCATTTATCAATGTTGTTCACATATGTCAACAAGTTGTTACAACATTGTTGCAAGTTGTTACAGCATTGTTCAGGTAACAATGCTGTAACAACTTGCGAGATTTTTACGCGCGTAGCCGGAGTAAAAATAAAAATAAATATCTACTTCAATATAGTCAAATCAATACTCGAGTGCTATACTCTGGCAGTCTTGCTACGTGCTCAGAGCACTGCTCAAAAGAGTTGATATTAAAATAGGACACGACAACTTGAACATGGTATCAAAGAATACTCGAGTGTTCCGGATGGCGGTCCGTTGAGACTCGAGTGTTTAATGACGTCATCAGAGTGATCTTTGAAATATTGCCAAGAGATCCGATGGCGTTCCCACGTGAAATTTTTCAACATAAGTAGATACCTCACTGTAGTCGAGGGGTGTATACACCTTTAAAAATCCGAAAATCTCAAAAATCTCAAAAAAAAATCTAAAAAATCCCAAAAGAATCTCAAAAATTCACCCAAATCAAAAAAAAAAAAATCCCAGAAATCTCGTAGTTTTTCTGGAGTGATACACCCCTCGACTGTAGTGAGGTGGTACCTCGCCACACAACACCACAGCCACAGCACACCTCACTACACGGCACGGCACTACCCTGGTTATAACTACCCTAAAAATGCAGGAAATTAATAGATAAGGCATGAGCAGCGATCTGTATGTGATTTACAAGGCGAGCAGCAAGCGAGTCGTAGTAAATCAGATACAGATCGGCTGCAAATGCTTTATCGTACTTATCAAATGGACGTATCTAAATAGCCATGTTTTCTCAAACTAGTCTTCAAGTTGGAGTGATTTTAGCCAAGTAAATTGAGGAAAAATATGCTGATTTGTATTCTTTATAAAAGCATCATTTTCCTTTTAAATTGCCTGAGCGAGGCTTGTGAATATAAATGGGGAAAGTTGTCGCATATAACAATGTCCCACTACAGCCAAATCTTCATTTTAGATACTTCGTGCGTGGCGTAGTTGGCAAGTTCAAATTCTTCCCAACATTCCTTAATTCCTACGTTATATTCTGTGCTGAATTATATCGTGATTATATATAGATGAATTACATCGCGGTAAGCTTTCTAAGACTAAGTTCTGTGCTGAATTATATCGTGATTATGTAATATATCATACACGAGGAGGAGTGTTTCATCAGGATATCCAAACACTGAGACGTTTGTTGAAGGCCGAGGCGAAGCCGAGGTTTTTGAACAAACTTCGAAGTGTTTGGATATCCTGATGAAACACTCCTCCGAGTGTATGATATAGCATCTCCAACAAGTCAGTATTTTAAGAGAAAATCGGGGTAAAAGTTTGCTTAATTTATGTAATTTCGTCCTCCGATATCCAAACCACGACATGGTACTGATTTTCTTTGTGTTTTCCTCATGAATTATTAATGAGTTTGAGATGTAATATATCAACGAGAGCGAAACACGTGTTTGGATATCCCGGTGAAACACTCGCTCTCGTTGTTCATATATTACATGAATTACATCGCGGTCAGAGCATTGCACTAGAATCGCAAGGTCGTGGGTTCAATTCCTGCCGGAAGGCCTGTGTAGTTGCATTTTTCGCAACTGGTCCCGGTTTGGTCTTAAAATGTATATATTCTACACTCGAATTTTCCTTCACCTCAAATCCCTAGAACATATGTAATCGAGTGAAATGCCCAATGTTACTTCTTCTCTTAAAATACAGATTTGTTTGAGATGTTATATCAAACACTCAGAAGAGTGCTTCATCAGGATATCCAAACACCTCGAAGTTTGTTCAAACAACTCGGCTATCGCTTCATCAGCCGCGAGTTACATGCACGCTACCCTTCGAGTCAGACCCCCTTTCCGACCTACGCAAGCTTCGGGGGAAAGTGGGCTCTACCAACAAACTCAATATTTCGTTTTGAGCATGCGTGAACGGTTACCAAGATACTATTTTGGGCCCAGGCTCTACCGCGTTACTTGCCATTTTCCTGCTAACGTGTGTTCATAAACTAGAACTTGTTTGACCAGTTTAAAACCTGACTGACTCACCCCAAACTTGGGGCGAAGATCGAGTTTGTTGGCCGAGCCAACTTTCCCCCGAAGCCTGCGTAGGTCGGAAAGGGGCTCTGACTTGCAGGGTATATACACGCGAACGAGGATATTCATTATTGAAGAGTTTCTGCTTACCTCCAAGTATTTCTAACAGCTCAGCATTGCGATTGTCCGCATTACTTTGTGATTCAATCATCATTGCCTAGAAGATATAAATGCCAACACGTATTTGATATTGCTATGGCAACATGACAAGTGCAACCGTCACATATTACACTGAGTAAAAAGGAAAGGATTGGTGCGGAGTTTTGTTTTAATAAATTTTTGCCCGTCCACTTTCAAAAAATAGGGACCTTAAGATGCTAGGACGACGACGGCGGTTAAAAAACAATTCAAATTTTAGCATTAAAAAGAAGTCACGGTTAACTGACTACTGTACTTTACTTGAAGCTTGTTTTATAGTTTCAAAGTGTTAAAACGGTTGCAGTGTCTGTGTTAAGGCAATCTCAGACAACCGTTCTCATCACCCCACGAGTCAACGTCGTCCTGAAGACGTGAAAATGCTCTGAGTGGCGTTGTATACAGAGCGAGGACAGTGTTCAGATTGCTCTTGGGACTATAAATTATTCATTATCTTTGTTTTGAATGCTTTTGTTTGAAGGACGTCGTCCTCGAAGTTGCCGTCGTAGATCTTAAGGTCCCTAATGCCTGTCCAAGAGACGGGTGGACAGCCCCCTGGCTAAGCCCATGAACCTGCCTCCGTATAAACAGGCCGTAATACTAAAAGGAGAGTATAATTACCGTTTGCAATTCATGTGTCATCCCATGATAATTATCGCCCAATTCACAAGCTTCGTCTGCTTCGGGAAAATCAAAGCTCATTGAAACGGACTTATGTCCTTTTTGAAGTTCTTGCGGTTGTATGACTCCGTGGTTCAGTTGGTTGACCGTGGGTACGGACAAGGACCTCCGATGGCCCAGTGACGATGGCCCGCTTTCCGGAGAAGCCGAAGTCTTATCGTTTGGATGCGACTTCAGGAGACCGGAGTTGTTCAGGGAGGTGGTTGAGAAGCTAGAGCTCCGGGGACTTAGACGTCCAGCCACCGCCTCGAAATACGGTGGCGGTGATCTCTCGAGTTGAGCGTTCGGCGAGTTGGAATGAGAGCGACTTGTAGAGTCGCCATCGATGATTCCATGCCAATTGTCGTGATCCATGGTTATATCACTTGTCAGTGACGCAATGGTGTCATTGCCTTGGCTACTCTTGAGCTGCTGAAAGAAAGCATCCTCATTCGTCAGCGTCTGATCGGGCGGACTAAACAGCAACTCTGCCCGTTGCTGTTGCTTGGGCGGTTGTAATATGATAACCGGTTTCACCGGCTGTTTAAAGTGTATCACATTATGTTGCTGTACTGAATTGAGCAGGTTCGGTTGTGATGTCCCGGCTGCTATAGAGTCAGTAGTAAGAGAGCCGTGGTTGCAGTTCCTATTGCAAGTCAACGCCGAGCAGTGCAGCAACGGAGTAGCGGAAACGGAGACTTGACATTGTTGTGGTGGGGGGAGCCTGGTCGGTACGGGTTCCAGCTTGGGGGGACAGGCTTCGGTGGGGCTTTTGTCCTGTCCCGTGTTCTGTTGGAGCTGAACACTTGGAAGATGGGTCGGAGCTTGCGAGACTGGTAGATGGTTGTATAAGTGCTGTTGCTGCTGGTCGAGCTGTTGTTTCAACTGTTGTTGCTGCTGCTGTATCTGCTGCTGCTGTTGCTGCTGTTTCAGTTGTTGTTGTTGTTGTTGTTGTTGTTGTTGTTGTTGTTGTTGTTGTTGTTGTTGTTGTTGTTGTTGTTGTTGTTGTTGTTGTTGTTGTTGTTGTTGTTGTTGTTGTTGTTGTAACTGTTGTTGTTGCTGCAACTGCTTAAGTTGTTGTTCCAACTGTTGTTGTTGATTTAACTGTTGCTGTTGTTGTTGTTGTTTAAACTGCTGTTGTTGTTGCGATTGTTGTTGTTGCTGTCTCTGAGATTGTCGTTGCTTCTGCTGCTGTTGAACTTGACGTTGTTGCTGTAAATGTTGCTGCTGTTGTTGTTGTTGTTGTTGCTGCTGCTGCTGCTGCTGCTGTTTTTGTTGTTGTTGTTGTTGCTGTTGCTGCTGCTGCTGCTGCTGTTGTTGCTGCATCTGTTGTTGGTTTGGCAGAAGTGTCGGCAGTTGTTGACTGTGATCAGGCGGTTTGGGTATCAGTTGTGGAGGTTGTTTCGCCTGTAGCTGCTGGTTCTTCTTTAAATCCAACTGCTGTAACTGGATTTGCAGGTTGAGGTATTGCAGTTGCTGAATCTTCTGTTGGATCTCCTCCACGCTGATATTTTGTTCGGACTGAAGTATCTTCTCGGCGTCACTGAGAATCTTCCCCGCCGAGACAGCACTCACAAGAGCGATCCCGGTTGGGGCGGACGTCGAGCGGGCGAGCGCGGCGCGGCTTCCTTGCAGGGACACCGCCTGCGTGACAGAACTCGTATCGTTCCCGGCAGGAACCGACGTCGGCGCGTAACTACTCGGGGTGTTGCTCGCAACCTGACAGGCGTTGGCCATCTTCAGGCGTTCCATGAGGTGATTCTTGGACCCTGAAACGGGCAGCCCTCTGTTCTTAAGCTCGTTCCGTAAATCAATAACTCTCATTTCTTCCAGTTTCATTGGTTTCTCGACAGGGGTGTTGTCCACCGGGCTGCTCTTCTGTACAGGCATTAGCGGCAGAAATGTCTGCGGGTAGTTCTGACAGAGAACCTGCAGCTGCAGGTACAACTGCTGTTGTTGTAGCAGCAGCGAATACGGCGAGTCCGTCGGCAGGATATCGGGTTTAGGCACGCTGGTTTCGACGTTCGGAGGCCTGTATTCGTGATACTTGTACTTCTTGAACTTGGCCGCCTTTCCTGACTTTTTCCGGTTTTTGGGTTCCTTTACTTTCAGTTGCTGCGGTTGCTGCGGGATGATTTGAATCGGGGAGTATGGGTTCGTTTGAGACTCGTCCGAGGGGAACGCTACCGAACCGAGTGAGAACAGTTGGGGTTGGGACAAATCCGGTGGCGAGCCGATACTTGAGGTAGTGTCGGCGGGGGAAGGCTGGGGCGAGTCGTAGACGACGGTCGATTCGGGAGGAGACAGTGCGTTCTTGATTAGCGTGGAGTCTGTGGTTTCGGAGTATTCCACGGCGCCTTCCTTAATAGCATGACCGACGACAGAGCCAGGATCTAGGATATTCTTGTTCACGAGTTCCAAAGGTCCAGGGCGCATGAGCAACCTTTCGTTCAGATCGTCCTGAAGCTTTTTTCTCTTCAAGCACATTTGTCTGGCAATTAAAGATGCGTCCGCATTGGAATCTAGAAAAAGTAATACATTAATACAAGCGTGAATTTCTGTACGAAATTGTAATATTCCAAACTGGCAACTTAAGCATGCATTAATTTCCAAGTCGCATGGAGAGCGATGCCATGCAACATAACAGGGTATCACGTGGTGCAAAATCAGAACTCACAAAATACACAAGTGTTAGAAAATTGAATATTATATACATATAATATATATGAGTGAGAGTCTACTACATGAACCTTCAGTTCATACATGTAGCACTGCAGCACTACAAGAATATAATAGTATTGCCACTGACGACCTCAGTAACCACATTTATTATCTGATAGGATAAGTTATACCATAGTTAGTGGAGGAAGATGGTTTGAAAACTCGGCAAAAGTCATTGTTCTATGGTTTTGTTCAATTTGTCTAATTTCACGGTCACTGAACGTATTGTATTTTCTGTATAATGAAGCAGTCATCCAATAGCAACGTTTGGGTTTAATTAGTGTAGTCCTTCGTCGTCACGTGTTGTAAGTCCTTTGTTCGTTGTGTAGTCCTTCGTCGTCACGTGTCCATAGAATTTCCTTTCTTCAACCAATTGCCTTCCTCCCAACATGAACACAATAACATGACCATTGCATAATCTTGAAAGACAATGGGGCTTCCAAACCATCGCCCTCCACTAACTATGATCATATGTATACATGTAGTGCATGTGGTACGTTTGTGAGCTTGGTGTAATGTAACAGACGTTTGGTGGACGTTTGTCAAGCTTAATTACTCGGAAACGATTTCTGAGCCTGCAACCTTCTAATGACCAGCTTTAACCATCGAGCTACTAAAATCTTATCAGGTGCGCAGTGCGATGCTTCACGCCAGTGAGTGCTGGCCACTTAGGAAGGAGGACATGAATTGTCTGGAACGAAACGAGCGTGCGAAATCTTTAAATCCAAAATCTTTAAATGTTAGTTTTTCTGAGTTTTGAACTGAAATACTTAACGCTGAACGTTGGGCTGTATATGAAACTGAAGCTATTGAAAAATGCTATTTGGTATAGAAACTTCAAGACTTTAGATAAAAGGGAAATATTTAAAAAAATAGAAAAATAACTGCCCATTTTGTTTGCCGAACGAAACGAAAATTAATAAGTCTGTCTAACTTGAAAGAACGCTTAAAATAACAGAGTAAAATCGTTTCCAGTTTTTCATTTCCTTGCTTCGTTCTTGAAATATTTCTGATTGTTTGATATGCAAATTAAACATTTTGATGTCACACGTGCATATCAAACAAACATGTTTATTATGCAAATGTCAAGGATGTTTGCATATTAAACAAACTGAAATATGTCAACAACGAAGCAAGGAAATGAAAAACTGCAACAAATGTAACTCTGTCATTTTAAGCGTTCTTTCAAATAAAACAAACTTGATTTTCGTTTCATAAAAGGAATTACAGCTGAATAATAACAGTTTTTATTATATAGATGCGAGTGTTTTACGAGAGAATATACAGTGTCGTATTTTCCATATCCTCACTAGTGAAGATATGGATAACGTCATTAAGAATTTTACCTCTTTTTGCATTGAATCTATATAATAAAAAGAAAATTACACGCTGGCTTGAAGATATGAATTTTATCTTCTCGTGGTAAAAACGATATTTTACTCATTCGTAAAATATTGTTTTCACCACTCGAAGATAAAATCCATATCTTCGCACCACCTGTAATAGCCTCTACCTAAGTTATACTTTCCGAAATACAATATTTCGCAAACTATAGCTTAGAACTTCGCAAAATTGACGGATAGTTGTGCAATTATGCTCTTCGACTTATAGGAATTAAAGGCCACCTTAATATAGCCAAGTAGGACTTTTGTTTACAACGATAGCTGCCAGACATTCCATCGAGGATGTTTGGCATTGCTGTGTCCATCACAACACGGGTTTGACTAAACAGAGAGTTAATATCGGAGAGGTAAATCGGAGCGTTGACATTTCGGAGAGTTAAATTTGAGTAACGCCCATGCCACGCCCACTTTTTTTCAACGACCACACCTAATTCCTTAACTCTCCCGATGTTGTCTTTGGACTAACGTCAGAGAGTTAGTTTTAATTGAACTCTTTTCCTTCAAAAAGTAAATTACTCTTCGTTTATAGTCAACGACGCTGACATTTTGCCCGGGAGAATGTTGTCCAAAAAACGAAAGTAAGGCGAGAAAGACTTCAAATTTTAGAATCTTCGCTGTATTACCTGAATCCAAATAACTCGATGGTAAGACTGTCTCACTATTAGTATCGGAACTCAGAAATTTTTAAGACAAAGTTAACTCCCGCGTCTTATTTTACTTTTTGAAGGAAAAAAGTTCAATTAAAACTAACTCTCTGTCGTTCGTCCAAAGAAAATATCAGGAGAGTTAAGAACTAGGTGTGGTCGTGAAGATTAAGTGGGCGTGGGCGTGGCTCAAAGTTAACTCTCCTAAATCTTAACTCTCCGATTTAACTCTCCGATATTAACTCTCTGTTTAGCCGTTCCCTCACAAGACCAATCTTGATAATTTAAACGGGTTATATTTACCAAGTTAGAATGTCAGAAGCTATTATTGTAGCACATGACGTCACCTGCACTGATCAAGTAAGAACCGTGAAAAGACCCACGCAGGGGTGGGGGTGGGGTAGTAAAGTGGGAAGAGGGGGGGTGGGGTGGGACCTTCACACTGACCCCAATCACTAGTAAGTCAGTAGTTAGACTTTCTCAAAGTCCTTTTCAAACATTTTTGACCTTTTGGTTCCTCGTTGAAAAGGACTTTTCCCACCTGCAGTGCGCCAAAATTCACCGGTGAATTTTTCAACCGGTGATATAATTTGGGAAGTAATTATATTCAGGCTAAATTGCTATGCAAGTGCTATCTTTAGAAGTTGGAGTTAAACAGACTCTTGAAAACGTTTTAGTAGGGGTAGAACCACTTTCCATTGCATGTACGACAACCGGAAACACGTCAAAACAGGGCGATGTACATTTCAATATAAGCCTAGAGCTTCTAATTGGAATTTCTCATAAAAGAAGGGTCAGAGAATGAGAATTATGTTCCAACAATTCTATTCTGTATACTGTAAAAGTTCTAATAAACCCTGCGAGGTTATTTAATTTCAAGACCCAGGGGAAAGAGAAGGGGGGGGGGGGGTTAATAGAAAGAGGATTAATAGAGAGGGGGATTAATAAAGAGGGACTTGTTTAGAAAAATTTGTGAAAGCTAAAATTTGTGAAACATAAAACAAGTAGTTTGAAATATTTATCTTCTGAAATCTTTTTTTTTTTATTTATCAACATTTGTACCTGGCGGTAACAGGAGAAGTAACAATAGGACTCTAGGCCCCTTACAAGGTTATTCTCCACTATACGGATCCCAGCTAAGCCCCAGGTGTTGATTTTACGGAGGGAGGAAAACTGGAGAACCTGGTGAAAAACCCTCAGAGCACAGGAGAGACCAACTAAACTCTCACATGAGTCCCAAGCTCGAGAACGAGGTTGTCCCAGATGGTCAGCCATCCAAGTACTAACCCCGTCCAACTGGGCTTAACTATTGGTGAGAGGCAGCACCCTAACAACACATGCCATCCGTGCTTCCCCAACTTCCATGCTAGCTTTAATAAACACTATGCAAAATTTTTCATGATTTTCTTACATTGCTAAAGTCAACCGAAAAATTCAGCAAACTCACGCAGGATTTGATCTTGCACCTTCAGGATACCAGTCCATCACTCTACCTTTTGTCTGTTGAGCTATCAAGCTGCACAAGGACTGGAGGCAAGTTTTATCCAACTAAAGTGCAAGACATCTTCTCACAACAACTTAACGCTAATCTGTGAGGACGTGCAGTGTTTCAATCCTATTACAGAAATTATTTTCTGTACTAGAATTGTACTGGCAAGCCTTTTATCAGAGTTACTAAAAAGTGGACTAAAGGGAAAATAAATTAGAGCTTGTGTATACAAAAAGGAGGATGTATTGAAGTAGAAAGTGATTTTATCAAGTAGCCAGAAGATAAACAAAATTTTTTTTTTGTATAAACAATATTTATTAGCATTTGCTCTAAGAGCGAAATCACTCATCAAGATAGCTCACGCCTAATTATTCCACACCTATTTATTACATGCCTAAACAATTATTCATGAATGGTTGTTGGTCTAACCTAAGTTTTTAAAAAAATACTTAATATAAACAAGAAATAGTAATACAATGGTGGGAGTACATTACAAAAAATGGCCTGTACAGGAGATAAAAGACTGTACACACATAAAAAGGAGTGTATTAATTTCAAAATTAGTTTCAGGAACTCGATCCTCTTAAAAACCATTCCACTTTCTTTCTATCTCGAGCTAACACCCATCTATCCCCCAACAGTTGAGTAACAGAGGTAAGCAATTCACTACGAAGAGCAGCAAACACATTACAAAATAAGAAGAAATGCATGGAATCTTCCACAGAATATATAATGACATACAAGAATATAAAAAGCTAAATTTACTATTTTTACCACTGACCAACAAGCAGAGAGAAGAAGGAAACCAAAAATTAAGTGCGCGCACTGTATCAACTGATTAATAATTTGGTGTGAAACTGAAACCAAAAATAATGAGAAAAGAGTGAAAGCAAATGACCTGAAGATTATATACAGGAAGCAAAATGTCTATTCAGTCTACAAATTATTTAGTCCTTTCATCACCAGACCAAATTTTTAGAGATTCCTAGCAATACATGAAATTAAATTCTACAAAGTTTATAAACTTACAGCAAACAAATCAAAATTTCTCGTGTTACCAGTAAAATCTCTAAGTCTATGTGCTTTGTATAATTTATTATTCTCTTGTTTGTCCATATCTTAATCAATTTACTTCCTTAAATTCTTATGGATTCATTTTATGAACAGATCAAGTTAACTTCACAGAAATACAAGAAATACCAAGTTGTATTATCAACCTTTCTATAGAACAATTTTCTGTAGAACAACACACAATTTTCTGTGGGTTATGAGCGACCTAAATACATGTACTTTACAGTCAAACCAGATGTTGTCTTGTGCGCAACATTGCAATTTGATGAACAACATGAACAACAGTTATTTTGTGTTGATGCTGGAATCACTACGGACATTTATTCTCAAACCGCTTTGAAGAATATTCCAAGTTTTAATACAATATCTGCAAGAAATTGCAAGAACGCTTTTTTGTTGACTTCAGCGAGTAAACCGTGTGGCTATTCCATCACTTCTTACACCTTTTTAATAACAACTGCACTCGCTTGTAAATTGCTTCTGATCTGCAAGAAACTGAATTTCGAATGCTTTAGGTAAGTGTAAATGTCCCTCTGTATCGATATTTACATAACACCCAGACTCAATTCACCCAAAGCTGAAATTATTTGATCATCGTGCTGCACGGTTTACTCACTGAAGTCGTAGTTCTTTGTCAGGTAATCAACAAAAAAGCTTTCTTGCAGTTTCTTGCAGATATTGTATTAAAACTTGGAATATTCTTCAAAGCGGTTTGAGAATACAGTAAACATCCGTAGCGATTCCAGCATCAACACAAAATAACTGTCAACTTGTGAATGTGATTGCAAATTGAGTTGGGCAAACAGCCAATGAACATTGCAATGTTGTTCGTCAATATTGCAATGTTGCAAGCAAGAGAACATCCAGTTTCACTGTAACCCATCGGCCATCGGTACCTGAGCCAGCCAGAAGCAGTCCCTTTATTGTTTTACTCTAGCACCAAACAATTCTACCCTTCAACATCCTGAAGAACCCTCAGATATACAGCATAGTTTCCCTAGTTAATTCTACTAACTAGTTCCATTAAGGGGTGAGGGACACTGGATTATCCGTAAACACTTAACTGTCATATGTTACTCTGTAGTTTCAAAGAAATTAGTTGTTTACTCTCAATAAATATACAGTACACAATAGCTTTTATACTGTACCAGCTCTTATAGCTATCACTATAATATACAGGTTGTATGTTATCAGATTTGTTTTGTACTCAACAACATGAGGATGGTACAATGGATGTGTGGTGTATCTTTAAGGGATAGAATGCTGATTGCAGCTGAGATGGGGATGGAGTCGGTGTCGGATGTTGTGAGGCAGAACTGCATGCTTGAGATGGCTGGGATGTGTGGTATAAAAACATGATGGCAAGCACACACCATATGAGGTGGAAGGTATGAGAGGGAAAAAGGCCAATGGAGTCAAACAACTAGTGGAGACTGAGCAACATGGAGGAGGGAAGAAAGACCTAAGAAGAATGCAATGGAACGAGAGAGCAATGTTATGATGGATGTGTGGGGTAAAGGTGGAATAGCAAATCAGTCTGGATGATCTCTGTCAGCACTGGCTATACCAAACCTTGAAATAACACTGTGCAGGAGCAGAAGATTGAGGTGGTATGGTCATGTAAAGAGGATGGAAGAGTTGCAAATGATGGTGAATCACCAACCACTAGTCTTGTACAAGCAAGGAAAATGGCTGAATGTCATTGCTTTCTTCAAATTATAACATATGTTTTCACACCAGATAGATACTGTGACAGCTAGATTACTATCTGATTGTCTTCATATAACAGTACACAACACATCCCCTATCTCAATGCTGCTTTCATACAGGAAGTATTGTAACCATAGCTATTCTCAGACCATCAGACTGTTTAGAATACAAATTTAATAAGATCATTCTCGCTAGAAAACCAATGTGTTAGGTGAAACTTCAGATAATTGTCCCAAATTCACCACAACAGACTTACTAGAAATCCAACAACCCATAAATAACCCATAAATTCAACGAGTCAGATACAAATTATCCCCAAAGCTCACAAAGATTGCGCCCCAGATTGACCGCCCTGTTCCAAGATGAAAGCCTGTCTTTGATAACAAACTTGAATACTTTATACTCGAATTCTATAGCTTTTCGAAACTCGGTCAGTCGGACTATTGTCAGCTTTTCCTTTTCTCGGCGTATAAATAATTATTCTTTGTGTAATTCGAGACATTAGATGTTCGGTGGAAACACTTGGTTTAATTTACTAATAACAGTAAATACCAAAACACCGTTTGTGCTATACCAACGTATTATCGTTATAAAACGACCATTTATACCAGTAGTTTAACAATACAAAGATTCGCCCAAAGTTTCGGTAGGGGAGGGTAAGAAAAGAGAAGGGAAGGCCTTCAGCTAAAGGCTAAAGTATCGCTCCCTTGTCTTGCATGCCCTTGACGTGCCGACAAGAGGAAACTAGATTTCTGTGGAAGGCAAACAATAAATAAGCAATGCTGTTCAGACAGATTTAATGCCATCGGCTGAATTTCTGACAGGTTGCGCCTTTATTTCGTACTGTACAACACTGTCAAAATTGTAAACCAAGGCGACCTGATAACTCAATTACTGCCGGGCAATGGCTGTCTTCGGCGAGGATTGTATATATATTTAAATATAGACATATAAACAGTGTCATTTTACCTTCTAAGATGTGCCTTTGGATCAACTGGTTTCTGTTTGGACGGACGCGGATTTTCCTCTGCAGAAGATCGCTTGTCTGTAGAGGGAAAGGTATATATTAAAGTTATACAGTTGGACATCTTCAAAGCTTCAAGCAACAGCTCAACTTCAACGAAGTTTTAGAACCGTTAAACGATGAAAGACAGTCCACCAAATACGTTGCTTTTACAAAGTGTCAAGATTTAAATGTGACTGATTTATAAATGAACGCGTACCTTTGCTCTTTCCAACCTTGTCTTCTGCTGCAGTATGATTGGAGCTGCAGACACGGCTTTGGGGAAAAGAAAACAAGAATTGTTTGGTAAGGTGATCAGTTCAGTGAGAAACCACTGACGTATCGAGTACTTTTTACAAAGAGGACGGAGAAAGTTCTCCAAGCCGTTACAAACCTGGCATAATTCCTTGGTTAACAAGTTCTTCCCTCGGTCTCCGGAGTTGAAGACGCCGAGCCAAGACTATAAAGAGAAGAAAGGAGGAAAGCAATGAGTCGCTCGACGGCAAACAAAAAGCGCAGAGCGGTCAAACTCAAAGATCGCCAAGCGAAAGGGGGAGATCATGCATACCTTCACGCTTGTTTTGAAGTTGTTCGTGCGATAACGACTGACAGAAGACCATGTTGTCCGTACAGATTTCATTCTGATTCATTTCTACAAGCCAGAAGAGAACAACAGATGAAGAGCTCCCCCAATACGATCAACAGAAGCTCGATATTTCCGGCTACATGGTTCAACGCATTATGAATTTTTTTTTCGCTCTCCAACTTGGAATAAATATTGCGAAGCCTCTTGTCGTCTCCACTCCTTTTCGTTTTTCTTACATGAATTTTGAGTAGCCGATGAACCATTACGTCATTCACAAAAATAGCTTTAGGCGCCCTGCATTTATTTATTTATTTATTTATTTATTTATTTAATATTTAATAACTTTGCCAATAATAACAATAACAATATACACAGTAAAAAAATTTTACCTTTTCTGAGCTCTTCTGTCTGTCAGTTAGTAGTCTGTCAATTAGTAGTCTGTCTGTCTGTCTGTCTGTCTGTCTGTCTGCCTGCCTGCCTGCCTGCCTGCCTGCCTGCCTGCCTGCCTGCCTGCCTGCCTGCCTGCCTGCCTGCCTGCCTGCCTGCCTGCCTGCCTGCCTGCCTGCCTGCCTGCCTGCCTGCCTGCCTGCCTGCCTGCCTGCCTGCCTGCCTGCCTGCCTGCCTGCCTGCCTGCCTGCCTGCCTGCCTGCCTGCCTGCCTGCCTGCCTGCCTGCCTGCCTGCCTGCCTGCCTGCCTGCCTGCCTGCCTGCCTGCCTGCCTGCCTGCCTGCCTGCCTGCCTGCCTGTCTGTCTGTCTGTCTGTCTGTCTGTCTGTCTGTCTGTCTGTCTGTCTGTCTGTCTGTCTGTCTGTCTGTCTGTCTGTCTGTCTGTCTGTCTGTCTCCAAATAGTGAAATAAAAAGTAGTGTGTTGAAACATTGGTGAAACAATCGAAATGTGACACAAAGTCCCAAAGTATTACATGAAGTAGTAGTTAAATTATAGCATGTTAATTGGTATCTTAACTGACCGAGAATAACATAATTGCAGGCTCAAATAGATGGATTAGAAAGGAATGAACTCAGTCAGAAGGACCACATTTTTGACGATGCCAGTTATTTATTATTTGGTCTGGCACAGGGTATGTTTTACTTTTTTCAAGTGTACAACAAAGTGATATTATTGTCTGAAATAGGGTTACAAGATAACTTCGTCAGGAGGTCCAGCACTTCAGCAGTGCACCTCATCAACTTTCCCTGGGTGGGTGCCCTCCCTGGCTGACATCCTCGATGCATGTTGGTGGATTTTTCCTGTGACATCTGATGTTAGCCAGAGTAAAATACATAAGACTTGAGAATCTGATGGTGCGTAGAAACAGTCAGAAGATGTGGTATTGCAAATATTGTATTATACACCAAACTATTGAATAAGGGAAGGGCCACTTGATGTAAATGGTAACCATAGGCGTAGCAAAATATTTGAAAAAGGGAAATTTGGAGAACACTATATTCAGAGAGATACAACTAGTACAGTTGGGCTTTGCCAGGACAATGTTTTTCTCCACATGATTATATGTTAATATATAAAAAAGAAATACTTGAACCAAATTCAAGTTTCCTTAGTAGCTAATCAAAAACTGACAAAATAATATTAAAATAAAGACCTTCAGTGCACCTTCTAATGTTTGTGCGCACCTCATGTTTCTGCGCACCTGCTCATGTTTCTGCGCACCTTTGTATGTTTCTGTGCACCTTCTCATCTTTCTGCGCACTTTCTTGTGTTTCTGCGCACCTTTTCGTATTTTTGCGCACCTTCTTATGTTTTTGCGCACCGTCTTATGTTTCTGCGCACCTTCTTAAGTTTTTGCGCACCTTCTTATGTTTCTACACACCTTCTTATGTTTTTGCGCACCTTCTTATGTTTCTACACACCTTCTTATGTTTCTGCTCACCTTCCCATGTTTCTGCGCACCTTGTCATGTTTCTGCGCACCTTCTCATGTTTCTACACACCTTCTGATGTTTCTGCGCACTTCCTTCTGTTTCTGCGCACCTTCGTATGTTTCTGCGCACCTTCGTATGTTTCTGCGCACCTTCTCATGTTTCTGCGCACCTTCTTATGTTTCTGCGTGCATTTCATGTTTCTCTGTTTTTTGTACCCACATAGTGAAAATCAACTACAACGTCAATCGTCGTAATGACAAGCTTGGCATCAGATAAATAGAGCCAAAGGTTTTGTGTTTCACGTCGGCTAGTACTATAGTGATAACGAGTTTCGCGGCTGTGTGTAACTTTCAACAATCACTCTTGGCGGGTACCGAGATCGACTCTCATTAAGTCATTTCATTGCTCTGTGTCTGTCTGATGAAACACTATTTTCAGCATAAAATAAAGTTTTGGAGTATGTGGCTAAAAGGCCAATATATCAAGGGCAATATATTGAAAACTTTGGGTATATTACAAGTAGTATTTGCTAATTTAGGATTTCAGTTGATTAAACTATATTCTTATAGTGCGGTGATTTTTGGTGAAAGAAAATTTCGAGTGCAAGTAATAGATACAGCATGAGCAGCCGAGCTGTATCTGATTTACAAGGCGAGCTGCAAGTGAGCCGTAGTAAATCAGATACAGCTTGGCTGCGAATGCTGTATCTTTCTTAAAATACAAATGCATCTAAGTAATCAAGTTCACCAACTATTTGGGGGATACGGTCTGTTTTAGCCGAGAAAATCGAAACTAAAGTTTATGTAAATCAGGACGATGCTGTATCCGATTTACAACCACTGCTACGGTACTGATTTCTTTTGTAGTAGTAGAGATTTATTAACACATCCCAAAAGGGCTTTTCAGTGATAATTTACAAGTTAATAATAAAAAGGGTCTGTACAAGTCCTAGTACAGAAAATGTTATATAACTCTAATCTAAATGCAGATTATACTAAAATAATGTACTTAAGTTAAAATAAATCTGTCAACTAGCATATTCTTAAGTTTGTTTTTAAAAATTGAAACATTTGGACATTGTCTCAGTGGTTCCTCTATAGAGTTCCACATCTTACATGCACGATAAATAAATGTGCGTTGTCCAGTGGTCGTCCTGAATTTAGGAGGGCGTAAATAACCCTCATTGCGTAATTTATAATGACGCTTTTTCTGTTGACAAGACATTACTCTTGAACAGAGGTAATTTGGACCTATGTTATTAATACATTTATATATCATTACAGCTTCTCGGAGGTACAATACATCCATTACAGGAATCCATTTTAATTGTTTAAGAACAGGCGTAATATGATCAAACTTACGTGTTTTTGTGACAATTCGCGCTGCGTAATTTTGTACACGTTGAAGTCTTGTTATGTTCTTATTAGAAGTGTTTGACCACACCGTGGAACAATAAAAAAGTTTGCTAAAAACTAGTGATTGAATTATAAAAACTAAAGTTTTTTGGTCAAAAAGGTGTTTTACTCTACTTAACAGCTTCAATGTGTTTTACTCTACAAGGTGTTTTACTCTACTTATCTGCTTTTGTGTTTTCGTCATGAATTATTAATGAGTATTTTAAAGTTAAGACCAAACCGGGACCAGTTGCGCAAATGCAACAGCAATGCCTTCCGGATAGGAATCGAACCCGTACCCCTGCGATACTAGTCCAGCGCTTTAACCACTGAGTGACGTTACGAGGCTGTTGTCAAGAGCTAAGTCACGAGTTCAAGTGACGGAGTCGGACCATACCAGGTGAGTAGAAAAAAAACAATAACTCTACTCGATCGCGGCTGGGATTCGAACCCGTGACCTTCACTTTACTAGTCCGACTCTCTACCGACTGAGCTACATGGTCAAGTTGGAAGCAGGTCGTGAAATGATGGTACTTGACTGGTCCACTCACTAATCTTGACGAGGTCTGGGCCAAGTTTATATGCGACTTTGTGGGCGATGATCTTCGGTAGGACTTTTCCTCGAGGACTTTTCTTGGCAAGTTGGCATTGTTTGGCGCTGGAATATATTGATTTATTAAAGAGAAGTAAGTGTGACGTCCATGTTGAGGAAAACGTCGCATGCTTAAGCTCTTTAATTGAAAATGCTTCGGACGATAACAAGTATTTTACTACTAAACAGTAAATGGTGGCAACTCGCAGCACTTCACTTTTGATAAAAACTTCTAGTTTAATTAATTTGACTCGACTTAAATCCATCCTATGAATGAACGACAACTCATTGTCATACATGATGGCACATGATGCTCTCATCTCAGCTCATAGATTTGAAGTGAATTCGATTTAGATTTGACATTGTCTTCATACGCTGGACTTGTGATGGATGTGACAATTTAATTTGACTCGACACAAGAGCGAGTTTGAAGCAGCTACACTCTGACATCATGACATGCACGTTCTCCGCAACAATTCATGCAGCCCGTAATGTTCTCACGCAAAAATTCAAATTTCTATATCAATCAAGATTTTGATCTTGCAAGAAGACAAGAAGTTTCGAGAATTAGCAGTTTCACCCAAAAAATGTGTAATTGGTTTCAGGTCAAAAGGTCATTATATTGTTTTCGAAATCCAGGTTAACCTAATCCTTGTGTTGTAGTAATCATGTTGTAATAGCACGATCTGTGGTGTGCGCCAGGTTTGCGCAAAGGTTGTGTGAATATACGCAAGGTTTGCGCAGAATTTACGCGAAGCCGGCGAAGGTTGCGCGAATGCGTGAAGTTTGCGCAACACGTGCGCAAATTTCTGTTCAACGTTTTCACGTTGTCATCACTCCCCGCGGTGTAATAATCAAACGTTCCGTTAAGTTATGCAGTATTCTCAATCCACACAGAACAAAGAGAAACCTTGTAATGTACAAAGAACGTATTCGACCAATACCGTTCATCTATTGTTAATTAATACCGTATTTCGTAACCCAGCGCAGAACCATGTGACGGTTACCAGTATTAATCAACGCGGTTAAACATAAGGAATAAACAAAAACCATCGTTTACACAATTCGCCAATATTTTGTCGAATAAGGCGTGTAGTCTATACTCTATTGCTAAGAGTGACTACCATAGAAATATTGCATCAAAAACAATTTCTTACGCGTGTCTGTTTCATTTATAGATTACTACCAGTGATAATGATTAATGAATACTTTTGGAAAACGGTGAATGGACTTCAGTCGTTTCACATGACTGCATCTCACAGCGCCCTACGGCATTTTGTATGATCTCCGAAAGATGTTGTTGGACGTGTCGTATTTAGCGCATATTAAACTGACCAAAAGCACGTGGTGTAACATCACTTGTAGTACGATCTATATATCTGTAGACTATACACTACGAGACAATATTACGATATCTGGCTAGTACAGTTCATAGACTGATCTGGACGCTGGTCAAAAAGTCGAGCAAACACACTCTTACCTTTTGTATCCACGTCGGCGGCGATCTTTTGACGTTTTGACAAACTCTTCAAGCCATTGTGAAAAATCAAACAGGTTTTTCCCATCTCTTTCTCTTCGTCCGACGTGTACTTCGTTAACATCTGTATAAACCGGCCAAGGGAAGAAAGAGAGATAAATCAATAAAGTCACTTCATTCTTCGACGTGATATACAGCCGGTCCAAGCAGACTTTAACCCCCCCAAGAAAAACAATTCGGGGACATACAGTATTCCAGAAAGGCACACCGCTTTTTATCCCGAAGCCTGTTAATCAGTTAATCCAAAAACCCTTGGCCTTGTGTCAGCGAAAATGTCGTATGATTGAAAATATGATACTCAAAGCCAAGAGTGAAATTAATTGATTCGATTTCGTTGTTGAAATCGAATTAAGTCATATTGAATTACAGGCTATACTAAAATGCATCCTATCCGGTTTGGCTTGTGTGCTAGACTACAGCACAATGCCCCACGCTCAACTTATTAAAACACTCACCGATGGCAGGGTTCCAGCATTCGGGGGACAAGCATCTGGTTAACCTGGGCCAACCTGCAAGGCTGCAATTGGTCTGGTCGAGAAATTGTCTCCCGTCTGTTGGCGACGAATTCCTTTCGTCGATTTTTGTCTGCTCTGTTTGTTTTAGGTTTCGAATAATATTGACTCGCTTTGGGAAGCTGATAGATCAACTTTCCTATTGATTTGCTTCACCGAGTTCGTCGTTAATCTTCCTTGTCCAATTCTATAGTTCACAGCCGTAGGAGGAGTTAGCGGGTATGGGAAATTTGGATGTTTTTCTATCAAAAAGTGATATCAGTAAAGTGGTGATCTGCACTGGCGTGTTGTGATTGTATAGTTCCAGAAAAAGAAAATAGTTGCAGGAAGTCTTTCAGGATGTTGTCTATTTGATTGTTTGTTATGTTAATCTTGGCAGAACCCCTGTGGACCCAGACTGTATACCGGAAAAGCTCAAATCTCAACCCCCCTCTAATAACCCGTACTTTGAGTTTGGTAAATGCTAGACGATTTTACTCGAACGGTAATAGGAATACCCCTTGTTGTCTAAGGATAAAGCTCTATATTTACTAAAGCTAGCATTTCATGAGAAGAATATTTCAAACTAACTTTCCAAAGGCTTGATAGACCTTTTACGGCAAAGTATACGTACGTTCAAAAAAGTAGAAACGTAAAGTATTAACAACAATCCGAAAATTAATAGGATAATTAAGATAATAAGATAATTATATAGATCTAAAACAAGAGACGAACATGAAATGGGGATATTTCGACTTTATTTTAGAGTCCCCTTTACGTCTTTTATATTTACAAGGAAAAAACAAACGGATAACAAGATAAGTGTTAAATTACAACGTTCGATTCAAAAGTAGGATTAAGGGGCATGGTGGAAAATGCGGAGTGCGGAGTGCGGAGTGCGGAGTGCGGAGTGCGGAGTGCGGAGTGCGGAGTGCGGAGTACGGAGTGCGGGGTGCGGAAGAAAATAGAAACGCCGACTACTAAAACTTCTCATTATAATAAAATAATAATAACAAAATTCAAAGGTCTGATCGTTTGATTTTCAAATTTTACACTACCAAAGCTTATCGCGCAGCTGGTAGTTGTTATTACGTGTCCTATTTCAAACAACAAAGCCGTTTCGCTTAAGTCTTTGTGTTAAGTAAAAAACCGTGTCCAAACCAAGCCAACATCATGCGTATAGTCGTGTCTGGTTGTTACTTTGCTTAACGTATGAAAACGTACCACGTTCATCGTAAAAAAGCATGGAAAACGTCGCGCGTGCCGACCGGACTCCGCATTTTCCACCACAGTAGAAAATGCGGAGTCTGATAAATAGCTTCTGGCAGTTCAGGCAATATAATCTCGTTGTCTTGTCATAAACCAACTAACCAAGCCAATACCATGCGTATAGTCGTGTATGGTTGTTACCTTGCTTAACGTGTGAAAACGTACCACGTTCATCTTAAAAAAGCATGGAAAACGTCGCGCGTGCCGACCGGACTCCGCATTTTCCACCACAGTAGAAAATGCGGAGTCTGATCAATAGCTTCTGGCAGTTCAGGCAATATAATCTCGTTGTTTTGTCATAAACCAACTAACCAAGCCAACATCATGCGTATAGTCGTGTCTGGTTGTTACTTTGCTTAACGTATGAAAACGTACCACGTTCATCGTAAAAAAGCATGGAAAACGTCGCGCGTGCCGACCGGACTCCGCATTTTCCACCACAGTAGAAAATGCGGAGTCTGATCAATAGCTTCTGGCAGTTCAGGCAATATAATCTCGTTGTTTTGTCATAAACCAACTAACCAAGCCAATATTATTCGTATAGTCGTGTATGGTTGTTACTTTGCTTAACGTATGAAAACGTACCACGTTCATCGTAAAAAAGCATGGAAAACGTCGCGCGTGCCGACCGGACTCCGCATTTTCCACCACAGTAGAAAATGCGGAGTCTGATCAATAGCTTCTGGCAGTTCAGGCAATATAATCTCGTTGTTTTGTCATAAACCAACTAACCAAGCCAATATTATTCGTATAGTCGTGTATGGTTGTTACTTTGCTTAACGTATGAAAACGTACCACGTTCATCGTAAAAAAGCATGGAAAACGTCGCGCGTGCCGACCGGACTCCGCATTTTCCACCACAGTAGAAAATGCGGAGTCTGATAAATAGCTTCTGGCAGTTCAGGCAATATAATCTCGTTGTTTTGTCATAAACCAACTAACCAAGCCAATATTATTCGTATAGTCGTGTATGGTTGTTACTTTGCTTAACGTATGAAAACGTACCACGTTCATCGTAAAAAAGCATGGAAAACGTCGCGCGTGCCGACCGGACTCCGCATTTTCCACCACAGTAGAAAATGCGGAGTCTGATAAATAGCTTATTAACTGTGGATAAATAGCTTCTGGCAGACTGGCAGTTCATGTACGTTTTCACATGCACGTTAAGCAAGGTAACAACCATACACGACTATACGAATAATATTAGCTTGGTTAGTTGGTTTATGAAAAAACAACGAGATAATATTGCCTGAACTGCCAGAAGCTATTTATCAGACTCCGCATTTTCTACTGTGGTGGAAAATGCGGAGTCCGGTCGGCACGCGCGACGTTTTCCATGCTTTTTTAAGATGAACGTGGTACGTTTTCACACGTTAAGCAAGGTAACAACCATACACGACTATACGCATGGTATTGGCTTGGTTAGTTGGTTTATGACAAGACAACGAGATTATATTGCCTGAACTGCCAGAAGCTATTTATCAGACTCCGCATTTTCTACTGTGGTGGAAAATGCGGAGTCCGGTCGGCACGCGCGACGTTTTCCATGCTTTTTTACGATGAACGTGGTACGTTTTCATACGTTAAGCAAAGTAACAACCAGACACGACTATACGCATGATGTTGGCTTGGTTTGGACACGGTTTTTTACTTAACACAAAGACTTAAGCGAAACGGCTTTGTTGTTTGAAATAGGACACGTAATAACAACTACCAGCTGCGCGATAAGCTTTGGTAGTGTAAAATTTGAAAATCAAACGATCAGACCTTTGAATTTTGTTATTATTATCTTATTATAATGAGAAGTTTTAGTAGTCGGCGTTTCTATTTTCTTCCGCACCCCGCACTCCGTACTCCGCACTCCGCACTCCGCACTCCGCACTCCGCACTCCGCACTCCGCACTCCGCACTCCGCACTCCGCACTCCGCACTCCGCACTCCGCACTCCGCACTCCGCACTCCGCACTCCGCACTCCGCACTCCGCACTCCGCACTCCGCACTCCGCACTCCGCACTCCACACTCCGCATTTTCCACCATGCCGGATTAAGGTACTAAATTTTGAAAACACAATAAGGTGACGTACAAAGTGAAGTATCAAATCTGACAGATACTTAGAAGATTACGTTTATTGCAATTATCTGCAGAAACAGTGGTGTGTTATACTTGATGTGAAGTACTTACAATTTAGACGACGTTCGGCAGACGTTCGTCAAGCTTAAACGCTCAGAAGGTGTTTCTGTACCCAAAACAGCTAGAATCGAACACTCTGCAACCTTCGACATGATCAATCTGATGACTGGTTAGACGCTTTATAAGACATTGGTTAGTAGCCATTGTCAAATACAATTGCCAAGCCATTTAGCTACTGCGCATGGGGCTCGGATAGAGAGCTATAAGCGGTAGCATTTTGCATATGAGATGTAGTTAACCCTTTGGCGACTGTATCGTTCCTTTTGGAACGATGCAGCCTTTAGTATTTCTGGCTAACAGCAGACGATTCTACTCGTCAAGAGGAGAGTGTTTGGGTGCCAAGGGGTTAAAGTGATATGTATACATACATGCATACTTATTACACCGGCCCTCGCAATTAATCGTCCAATCAAATGTCTACATTAGCGTCACGTGCCAGCCCATAGGCAGTAACCTTTGGACAGATGCGCAAGGTATATTTACCTGAATTGCACGATTGGATTCATCTTCGCCCAATATGGAAAATATTTAAGTCTCAAATTTTACCCCGTTTACACGATGCCGGTACAATTTGAAAACGGAACAAAATCATGCCGGTATGCAAATACAGCATATAACATTTTTGTGCCGGTATCGTGTAAACGCAAGGCCTAAACGGCATGATTTTGTTCCGTTTTCAAATTGTACCGGGGTCGTGTAAACGGGTCTGGGATGAATCCAATAAGTTATAATGCATGAACTCAATACACTAATATAGCGACATCCACTGAGAACGAAGCAACAGAAAAATATCTTTCTGGTGGAAATACTGCATGTACACTAATAATTATCATGTGCAGACGGCTAAACTGGCTTTATTACCACACTTTGCCACAAACTTACACGACTGACAACTTGTTACATGATTGTCTCGACAAATTACCGGAGCAAGCGCGGTTCGAATGCGTTATGAAACCATCTGCATTGCCAACTTGTAACCGACGTTGCTTGCAAAATCATTCTACAATTAACTTGTGCGTTTTTACCTGGCTGTGTGGCGTGCAGAAATTCTGCGAGTTGGAACACCTATATAATGACAGAGATTTCAAGAAAACTATATAAGGCCGATGAAAAGCAACTGAAGTTTTATCATTTTTGGAACTTTTCATTAACCCTTTGAGATCTAACGCCAGACAATTTTACTCGTCAACAGGAAAGCTACAGGCTTTAAAGGGTTAATTAAAACCATCTAACGACTTCCAGGTGTCAGTCCCACTCAGTTCAGTTATTATTGTCTCTTCTTTGACACTATATACATATAGCGCTTTCACTTAGTCATACTGTCCCAAAGACCCTTGGCGGCCATCTTGATTTTTCTAACAAAAGACGGTACTTAAAAATTCTATTGTTTAGCATGGTTATCACGACACAATTAAAAACGCCCTTGAAACGTGTATATTCTGAAATGGTCTGATATAGTCGACTGAGACATGCTGATTGATGTTATTAGGGAAGTTTAATTAGACTTGGGTTTCGGTCTCTTTTTCTCGCCACTAATTAGTGCGTGATTTGTGTGTTTTGTTGTATAATTGTATTGTATTGTATTGTATTGTATTGTATTGCATTGCATTGCATTGCATTGCATTGCATTGCATTGCATTGCATTGCATTGCATTGTATTGTATTGTATTGTATGGTATGGTATGGTATGGTATGGTATGGTATGGTATGGTATGGTATGGTATGGTATGGTATGGTATGATATGGTATGGTATGGTATGGTATGGTATGTATTGTATTGTATTGTATTGTATTGTATTGTATTGTATTGTATTGTATTGTATTGTATTGTATTGTATTGTATTGTATGATATGGTATGGTATGGTATGGTATGGTATGGTATGATATGGTATGATATGGTATGGTATGGTATATGGTATGGTGTTGTATTGTATTGTATTGTATTGTATTGTATTGTATTGTATTGTATTGTATTGTATTGTATTGTATTGTATTGTATTGTATTGTATTGTATTGTATTGTATTGTATGGTATGGTATGGTATGGTATGGTATGGTATGGTATGGTATGGTATGGTATGGTATGGTATGGTATGGTATGGTATGGCATGGTATGGTATGGTATGATATGGTATGGCATATGGTATGGTGTTGTATTGTATTGTATTGTATTGTATTGTATGGTATGGTATGGTATGGTATGGTACAACCTCGTCCCCAGGGCATTTTTCCTCCACGTTGGGAGGTCGGCGAAAATGGCCCTGGCATCGGCTGGTCGATTCTATAATCGGATTGGCCGGTTTAAAAACTTGATTAATTCAGATACAGTGTAATTTATTCATCAAAATATGAATTGCAATAAATCCACTCTGCGAAGTTCATCCAAAGAATTGTAACGATAGCTTTGGTTAAAGTCAAGAACAACATTAGATATATGTTTCTTCCCGACATTTAAATGTATCCTGGATAATCGTGGGGAGTATCATGATGAATAATGCTAGCCAGTTGCATTTATGATAAAGGTTCACATGAGTGATTCGGCAGAGCGTTAAATATTTCTTATTTATTATTCATGTATACGTATTATACAAAAACGAAACACAAAGACCGCATAAATTTTCTTGCCAAAACACCCCAAAATTCTGGGTGTCACGTGACCAGCCGATGCCAGGGCCATTTTCGCCGACTCCCAACATGGAGGCAAAATGCCCTGGGGACGAGGTTGGGTATGGTATGGTATGGTATGGTATGGTATGGTATGGTATGGTATGGTATGGTATGGTATGGTATGGTATGGTATGGTATGGTATGGTATGGTATGGTATGGTATGGTATGGTATGGTATGGTATGGTATGGTATGGTATGGTATGGTATGGTATGGTATGGTATGGTATGGTATGGTATGGTGTTGTATTGTATTGTATTGTATTGTATTGTATTGTATTGTATTGTATTGTATTGTATTGTATTGTATTGTATTGTATTGTATTGTATTGTATTCTATTCTATTCTATTCTATTCTATTCTATTCTATTCTATTCTATTCTATTGTAACAACCGTGTGTTATATAGTGTCTAACTACAGACATGACACTATCGGCTTTTAAATTGCATTTACTGCCACAACAAATAGTTAATACCCAACCGTTATTCCTCTTCAGTTGTCCGAGGGCTTCCCAGAATAAAATACTAAAGACTGATTCGGACAGGAAATTAACACATGCAGGATAAACTAAATCTCTATGCCTTTAAATAAAAACTATTATTCTGTCTTTAGTCTATGTTGATAATCCAAGAATTGTCAGCTATTAGTTTACTTTCGCGCCAAAGCTGTTGGATCAGGAATCAATTCTTGCTTTTTAACGCTATGAAGTTGAAGTTTGTGGAGCTTAATTGTCCGGTCGGTCTTTAGTATTTTATTCTGGCTAACGCCAGACGATTTTATTCACCTCTGGGGAAGCCCTCGGACAGGAATCACAATGAGGATATTGCGTTAGTCGTAGAAAGTTCAATGGTATATCTATCGCATTATGTGCGTCATGAAACATATTACGTTTCTTAAAGAGGAAATGAATCAAGATCTTCTGAAAGTGATAAATACTAATAATAGAAATGAAACGAAATGAAATGAAATGATATGACTAGAAATCAATTGAAATAAAATAAAATAAGATAAAATGGAACGAATTTACCCAAACGCGTAGTTTGAATAGAATAATATAGATAAACGAAAATTATATGATTTTTTAATTTCAAAGAAATTAAGGGTGTTGTTTACCACCCTTAACTTTTTCCTGTCCGAATTAGTATTTAATCACTAGTATATCGGATTATATTTTGGCTAACGCCAGATTATATTATTAACTTCTGGAAAACTCTAAGAGCTAGTGTTATCTCTAATTAAATTTTTCTTTCCGAGTTAATTCATATTATTTGTGCTGGCTATAACTCCAGATCATTTTACTTATTTCAGGGGAAACCTTCGCACAGGAATGAGTTTTGAATCAAGCTGTCTAATTCTATAAGAGGTATATAGGGCTGTTTCTAATTTTTTCCTGTCATACTTTAGTCCTTAGTATCTTAAGTTGGAAACTTTAATAGTTTCGCTGCTTACTCTGACTTAAAAATTGTTTGAACGCGGCTTAAAAAGTTACTGTTCGAAACGTAGAAAAAACAACTTTTAAGTAGCGTGTAATAGAGTAGCGTTAAACCATGTTGGATTCTTCACTTGGCTGGAATTTATTTGTTAATCTTTAGTATTATACTCGGGTTACTGTTAACGCCAGACTATTTTATCTATTTCTGGGGGAATTGAAAACCTTGGACAAGCAGGGATTGAGTAAGATAAAGATTATCGAGTTGCGTGCTTACACGAGAGACAGACAATGAATGGGGCGCCGGCTACGCAGGCTAGACAATGAACGGAAATCCCCCAGTGTAATAATTTTCGATTAATATAAGAGATGGTTGGCCACACCCTACCAATGTGGGGAGGCCCGCCGGCACGTGCTGACGGCGCCAGGCTCTCGCCATTATTACCATAGAGATCATATAAATACTAGAGGTGGCATTGGTGGGAAAATTTGGCAACCACATGGCAGCCGCCCAGCCTAGACCTAGGCCTTCTATTTCCTATTTGGGAGAATTTGGGAGTTATAAATTTGAAGCCGGGATGGCCGAGGGGACTGGGGAAAGACAACGGGAGCTTCCGGAGCATGAACTCTGCCTACGTCATGAAGCGAATTTAGTTCCCAGTCCCATAGGCCACAGCTCAGCCAACGGAAAAGCCTATGTCTAGGCTGGCAGCCGCCATCAGTCAATTGGTTGGCAAATGTACTAGACCCAGTCCTTTGCCAACGCGCCAAATGTTTGCCTCAAAAAAAATCCCAGATGGCGGCGTTCAATTGGTTACCCGCGGCTGACAGAAATTAAGATAGGATGCCCCCTCTAGTATTTTTATGATCTCTAGGATTATTACATCATGTGATTATATTCTCTTTATCAAAGCTGCAAGTTCCGGCTCTTCGGTTCCCACTCACAGGACCTCTTATCTTGTGACACATGCATCCATTATCCATTGCTTGAGAAAGAGCATCTCTTTTTAAAAGTGCTTATGAAGCGAAAATTAAGTCTGTCTTATTTGACAGAACACTTAAAATGACAAAGTAACATCTTTTGCAGTTTTTCGTTTCCTTGCTTCGTTCTTGAGATATTTCAGTTTGTTTGATATGTAAATATCACATGTTGTGCACGTGCGTCACGTATCAGAGGTTATACTGTATATCTTTGCTATTATCGAACCAAACTTAATTGGAAGAAAGCATGTGCATGGGAATTGTGTTCTTCTCATAACACCAAACATGTAGAATTTCAAGCCATTTCTTTAAATTTAATAAAAGCAGAGAGAGAGAGAGAGAGAGAGAGAGAGAGAGAGAGAGAGAGAGAGAGAGAGAGAGAGAGAGAGAGAGAGAGAGAGGAGGGAGGGAGGGAGGGAGGGAGGGAGGGAGGGAGGGAGGGAGGGAGGGAGGGAAGGGAGGGAGGGAGGGAGGGAGGGAGGGAGGGAGGGAAGGAGTACACACTGCTATAGTGGTCCACTATAGCAGTGGTTTGAGTACTCTGTTCCTATAATAACATATCCATGACATATGTTTGAGTACTCTGTTCCTATAATAACATATTCCGAGCTGCACTGATGAGCTGTGGTACAGCGAAATGTACTCTCTTTCTCTCTCTCTCTCTCTCTCTCTCTCTCTCTCTCTCTCTCTCTCTCTCTCTCTCTCTCTCTCTCTCTCCCTCTCCCTCTCCCTCTCCCTCTCCCTCTCCCTCTCCCTCTCCCTCTCCCTCTCCCTCTCCCCCTCTCTCTCTCTCTCTCTCTCTCCCTCCCTCTCTCTCTCTCTCTCTCTCTCTCTCTCTCTCTCTCTCTCTCTCTCCCTCTCCCTCTCTCCTCTCCCTCTCTCCCTCTCCCTCTCCCTCTCCCTCTCCCTCTCCCTCTCCCTCTCCCTCTCCCTCTCCCTCTCCCTCTCTCTCTCTCTCTCTCTCTCTCTCTCTCTCTCTCTCTCTCTCTCTCTCTCTCTCTCTCTCTCTCTCTCTCTCTCTCTCTCTCTCTCTCTCTCTCTGAATTGTAACTATCTTTCTGAAGTCTGTAATAGTCAACTAAGTCAATTGAAACTCCTAAGTCAAGTATATCAACTTAATCAATTAATCGATGAACCAACTAGAATTACTTCAACAACTAAAACACTTATTGATGTTATTTTTACAAATGATTGTTCACGTATTGTAGCTTCAGGAGTTTAACATGTTGCCATTAGTGATCACAGTCTGGTCTATACAATACGGAAGATTGCAATTCCTACGCAGAATACACACAAGTACATAACTACACGTGATTTTAAAAATTTCAATCCGGAGAAATTCAAGGCTGACTTGAGTTCCATACCATGGAACACAATTAATAACTGTGAATCTCCGGAAGAAATGTTGAATGTTTGGCAACATCTGTTTACCACTGTTGCCGATAAACATGCACCGATAAGAACCAAACGGGTCAGACATAAAAAGTCTCCCTGGATAACACCCCACATAAGAACATTAATTATTAATAGAACCCTTAGAACATGCTATGTAATCGAGTGAAATGCCCAATATCATTTATAATATACCCAATTCTCTCCTGGCATTACCACCTCATCATATATACAGAACTCGCGATCGAGCTCTCGGCAACGGCCTCCGTGGCTCAGTGGTCAGAGTATTGCACTAGAATCGCAAGGTCGTGGGTTCAATTCCTGCCGGAGGGCCTGTGTAGTTGCATTTTTCGCAACTGCTCCCGGTTTGGTCTTAAAATGTATATATTCTACACTCGAATTTTCCTTCACCCTAAACCCTTAGAACATGCTATGTAATCGAGTGAAATGCCCAATATCATTTATAATATACCCAATTCTCTCCTGGCATTACCACCTCATCATATATACAGAACTCGCGATCGAGCTCTCGGCAACGGCCTCCGTGGCTCAGTGGTCAGAGTATTGCACTAGAATCGCAAGGTCGTGGGTTCAATTCCTGCCGGAGGGCCTGTGTAGTTGCATTTTTCGCAACTGCTCCCGGTTTGGTCTTAAAATGTATATATTCTACACTCGAATTTTCCTTCACCCTAAACCCTTAAATAAGATAGATTTAGTTTTCATGTCATATCCAGTTAAATAAGAAGAACCTATTTCCCTGTGCATGATTCATGAGATAAGATGGATAAAACGCGGCGCTTGTGGCCGTTAAGTGTCCACTCGTGATGTTAAATCCTTTATCACACTATACTCCGCCTATGGACTACAGTGACCATTAATTAACCTTAGCGTGTAGTACTTAGCGTGCGTGTGCAATATGTAGCAATGATGCCAGAACAACAAGAGATTTTAGCCCCCATTTCACTTAGTGATATTGTTATACCGTAATAATTTAAATCTAACTTTTATATACAAACATTTAGGCAACATTATTTTAGAATGGGATTAAGTTCATTTGTTGACTATTCTATAGTTGCACTACCCCCCCGTCCATAGTCCAGTTAACTTAGTTTTCCTTAGGCTAACACACGTTGCTGACCTCGCGTGCATGTTCCCTCGTGTTAAGGTGCGAGTGATAATTCTTTCAGTTGAAGTGTCTATATATGAAGGGGGCAATATACCCGAATTTTCTTCCGTGGTGTAGCCAGGATTTCAGCAAGGTGTGCATTTTAGGGGCCAGGTACGGTTTCAACTGGACCATTTTCCGGAGCACCAAAAAAATTTTTCGAGGCTGTGCGTGATTATTATAGCTAGAGTTAGTTTAGAGGATAGTAAATTAGGGTTATGGTATTACGGTTAGATTCTTGGGGTTAGTATAAGAGTAAAATTACGGTTATCTTACACTGTATATCATCAGTTTCGCTTAAAGTGTATATGAAACGAAAATTAAGTTTGTCTTATTTGAAAGAACTCTTAAAATAATGGGGAATATCAATTTACAGCTTTTTCATATTTTACTTGGTTCTTGAGATATTTAGACTTATGTGATATTCAAATGAGATAACTTATGGTTCGTTTTTTTCTAATTAACATATTCGAAAATCATGAATATATTTAAGATTATTGATCAAAATCACTTGAAACTTGTCTTTCATGTTTAGTTGCATGAACTGTAGCAATATGCAAAGTTTCAAGTGATTTTGTTCAATAATCTTAAAAATATTCACGATTTTCGAATATGTTACTTAATTAGAAAAAAACGAACCATAAGTTATCTCATTTGAATATCACATAAGTCTAAATATCTCAAGAACTAAGTAAAATATGAAAAAGCTGTAAATTGATATTCCCCATTATTTTAAGAGTTCTTTCAAATAAGACAAACTTAATTTTCGTTTCATATACACTTTAAGGTAGCAATAGGGGAAAAGTGTCAAAAATCTCTTTTTCTTTCTTTCCAATATTTAAACTGGTGCAACATTATCTGTCAGTGGTAAGTGGCAGATAGTAAGTGGCTTCTTATTAGGAGTGCATGAGAAGCAGAAGGTTCTCCGGAAAGAGGCAATTCCTTGTCACGACATATTGAAAGACTCGAAACATTTAGGCCATGTCCATACGTATACGTTTTCCTAGCGTTTTCATATTGTTTCAGGTAATGAGACCATTGTTCCCCTGAGGACCAACAACAATATGAAAACGCTATGAAAACGCGTACGTATGGACGTGGTCTTATATATGACCTTCAAAAACTTATTCATAATTCATGAGGAAAACACAAAGGAAATCAGTACGATGTCCGTGGTTTTATATCTGATAAAGAAACCTCCTGATTTACATAAACTTTAGCTTTGATGTTCTTGGCTTAGACAAGGTTATTTTCAAACTTACTCGCCAATGAACTTACCAAATGGTTCGTTCTTGAAGCTATTTAAAACATTCGCAGTACGTGTTTTATCACATCTAAAACACTCAGGTATCGCCTCGTGTTTTAAATCTGATAAAACACTGCTGCTCATGTTTTAAATATTACATTAATGTTCTCTTTAATATAATTATTATGCTTACAACATACTTGACTGCACAAACATGTTATGCTGTATATTTCAACTCAAATCAAGGTCAATAGTCAATATTTAGAGGGTGTTCTTAAAGTGCCTACTTCACCTATGGGTATTTTACGTAATTGTTCAAATACGAGACGGAGGACTTTACCGGGATTTCAAGTCCGAGTGCCTATTGAAAATGCGAGCCGAAGGCGAGCATTTTTAATGCACGAGGGCTTTGAAACCCGTTCTCAAACTCATTAATAATTCATGAACCAAAGACAAAAGAAATTAATGTTTAATTAGTGTTTTGAAACAGGAGGAAGATCCATCTGGCTGATCACGTGATGACGTTTAGGAATATTTCAAAGTCCTAGGACTTTGAAATATTTTCAAAGTCCTAGGACTTTGAAAATATGTAAATTACTATGTTTGACAAGTCAATTCAAATACTCGACGTCGGATTTTACCGGGATTTCAAAGCCCTTGTGCATTAAAAATGCAACCTCGTCCCCAGGGCATTTTGCCTCCACGTTGGGAGGTCGGCAAAAATGGCCCTGACATCGGCTGGTCGATTCTATAATCGGATTGGCCGGTTCAAAAACTTGATTAATTCAGATACAGTGTAATTTATTCATCAAAATATGAATTGCAATAAATCCACTCTGCGAAGTTCATCCAAAAATTGTAACGATAGTTTTGGTTAAAGTCAAGAACAACATTAGATATATGTTTCTTCCCGACATTTAAATGTATCCTGGATAATCGTGGGGAGTATCATGATGAATAATGCTAGCCAGTTGCATTTATGATAAAGGTTCACATGAGTGATTCGGCAGAGCGTTAAATATTTCTTATTTATTATTCATGTATACGTATTATACAAAAACGAAACACAAAGACCACATAAATTTTCTTGCCAAAACACCCCAAAATTCTGGGTGTCACGTGACCAGCCGATGCCAGGGCCATTTTCGCCGACCTCCCAACGTGGAGCAAAATGCCCTGGGGACGAGGTTGTTAAAAATGCTCGCCTTCAGCTCGCCTTTTCAAAAAGCACTCGAACTTTGAAATCCCGGTAAAGTCCTCCGTCTCGTATTTGAATTATTACGTAAAGTCCGACGTCGAGTGTTTGAACTGAAACATAGTAATTTACATATTTTCAAAGTCCTAGGACTTTGAAATATTTCAAAACGTGATCACGTGATCAGCTAGATGGATCTTCCTCCGGTTTCAAAACACTAATTATTAATTTCTTTTGTTTTTGGTTCATGAATTATTAATGAGTTTGAGAAATATTCTTCAAATACTCATAAATAATTCACGAAGAAAACACAATTCGTTGGGTCATGAACAGTAACTTTTTAAGTCGCGTTGCAATTTATATGCGTACCTATTTTTAACATATTACGCGTTGGGGAATTGCGAAAGACTGGGGCCGAACAACATTGAAACGTAAATGGAAATGTTGGAAACACGGGAAGACAAAGTTTGCTGTTCGCTGAAGAATTGTGCTGTCAAATTGTCTTAAAAATAAAATTATCTTGGCAATACTGTTGTAGTTACACCTCGTTTACAACATACGGATATATACATCGACAACGACCAAAGATTTTGGTAAATTTCGCGTTTTCCACAGTTGCTATGGTTGACGTTGTTACAACATTTTGAAAATATGCCTCGTCAAGTGAATAAGTTCGTAATAGCTGGGGGACTTATGTATGGTATTGCCAACCTGTTTGCGATATCTTCTTTGTCTACACCGAATTGGGTTGTGACAGATTTTTTAGGTTGGTAAAAACTAGTTTTTTAATATGTATTAACAAATGTACACAGGATGTGTTCGCAACAGGCTTGTAGCAAGGCTGGGAACAAGTTGTAATAATGCTGTTCATTCAAGAAGCTGCTACAACCTTGTTAACATCAATCTGTTAACAACATGTTGAGTGCAGAGCAGTAACAGGTTGTTGGAACAACTTGTCATCAGTCTGTTGGAGTCATCAGCCTTGTTACAAGTTGTCAACAACTTGTTACAGACATGTTAACAGACTGGGACAGCCAGTGCGAACACATGACAAATTTGCAATACAGGGTTCGAATTAACATATCGCGATTCGCAAATTGCGATGCACTTTTGAAAATATGCGATCCAGAACAAACATAAAAACTCCAAAATCGCGATGCAAAGTAACCGCTGAGTGCCTTCCAATAACTTCTTCACAGTGTGTTTTGGTTTATTACAAAACAAAACAACAGCCTTGGATAGTTCTCACGTTATATCGCATCATAACAATAAAAACCTCGTGAAACTGAAACACTGCTACTGTAAATTTATCCTTGAAATTCAGTGAGATTTTGAGGACAAAAATAAAACAAACACATGTCATTTCAGACACATTTCTGACACTGTTGTTTCGCCTGCAGTTTGAAGTCACATTTAATGAGTAAAATGCTTGGAAAGGTTCGAATTACGCACTGATGAGTTTGACGTTTGAAACAAGCTTAAATAAATGCGTTGTTTCCTTGCACGGTGTTTCGAATTCTAGTATAATCCAGAACTCCAACGCCGATTCTGTCGCGAAATACCAAAGCGAAAGCGGAAGTTGAAACTGGGGGCAGCCCCCCTACTTTTTCAACAATATTTTCGCGATGCACTTTTGAAATGTTATTTCGAACCCTGCAATAAGTTGTAACCTGGCCCAATTTCAAAAGAAATAAGGGCAGGTAACCAATAATTACAGTCTCCCATCATTCAGGGCTAAATCTACTTTTGGTATTTTTCCAATCAAAATGCAGGAAGTACCCTTTCTGAGACATGAAGAATTGAAAATGTTTCCATGGAATCATGCCCCAGACCCCCCTTGGCCCTGCCATCACAAACTTGATCTTTTTAAAGACCTATCTTTTGATAATTGTACACAAAACAATATTTACTATGCCTGAAGGATTGTGGTTAAATGTACAAGTTGCCATCTTTTTCGGTATCGTCAATTAACCCATTCCTACCCAAGCCAGTCAAAAATGGTTCTTGTTTTACTCTCTCTAATACCAAACAATTATATAATATAAATAAATTTTGTGGAAACACCTGACCATGTAAAATATTTCTTTGCTAAGCTTTCGGCCTGTTGACTCAGGCCTTCATCAGGCTCATGTCATTTATAAACTTCACAACTGATCAATTAAAGCATGTAAGAATACAATGGCGTATCACGTTAATTTTATTAATTAGAAAACAAAATCAAGACAAAATCAACAACTTGTTGTCATTGCTCTGATGAAGGCCTGAGTCAACAGGCTGAAAGCTTAGCAAAAAAATATTTTACGTGGTGTTTCCACAAAACTTATTTATATTACATTATCACCATGAAAACTTTCAAAGAATTAAACACGGAGCGAGCGCATAAGTACCGGCTGAGGTACTCAGCCAATCCTGCCCAAACGCATCTGATTGGTCCACACAGCTAAAATTACTTCCGGCCTTACCTTAACTTTGGCTAAGACTGAAGAGTGGAGCCTTTGTGAGACTTGTTTACTGTTTTTAAATTAAACTTGCCACTTCCCAAACGTCGAATTTGTCTTTTTCAAGTGTAACACATCATTTTGAGTAGAAAGACAGAAAAATTATGCTTCCAATACGTCGAAACAAAACTAAGGTTAGGAAAAACCGTACGAAAAAGACCAAGCGTCTCACCATTTTTCTTGTTGAATGCAGATGATGTCTGTATTCTTTGCTTATTCATTCATATCTTCCGTCCTTGTAATTATAAGACCCTTTTATATACACCAAGAATGTTGATAATGAATATCTCCATGTAGATGTCTGAACACATCATCTCACTTTTCAACGACGACAACTTTGTTTTTGCACGACCGACAGTACATGTTGTCTGGAAAGCCAGACAAATGAATACAAAAAAGTTCTCAATTTGTGATATATTGACTTGCAAAGTTAATATAATAAACTATTTATTGTCTTTCTTTTAAATGGTCTGTTTTAGTTAAATATCAAAGTATTGTCTTTTATGTGGAACTCTATTTTAAAAAACGGCAAAAGACAAAGCAGCTATACATGACCTTCAAACATCGTTTGAAAGCAAGGTCATAATATAAGCTTATATATTTTACAAATTCATTGACTAAACAAATTTAATCACTTCAGAATTGTTTTTATCTAAGACTCTTATGCTTCTCTTTACAATTTACATGGGTAATTGAGAGGTAAAAAGGTTATAAATAAAAGATAATTCTCAAAACTTCACCGGCTCACTGACTCGTTGTTGACTTGACTGTTGACATTTCAAACTGTCAGTGCGTAGCCGGGGGGGGCGCTCCCTTTTATGCGCTCGCTCCGTGTTTAACAAACAATTATACTTGTCAATGGCAGAACCCTCAGACAGCCTTGATTGAAAGCTGTTTTAATTTCCATGTAGGATCTGTACAATTTGGCCTGACATCTTTATGCCAACAGTCACTGGGACAAGAAGTGATTTGTGTTACCCCAAACCTACCTAAAACATGGAAGGCAACTTTGATGTTTATCATCTTCGGAGTGCTCACATTGACATTAACTTGTTTTCTGCTCATGTTGTCACTGTGGAAATCAAGAGCAATGGCGTATAGCAAGTGGATTGCTGTTGTATCATGTAAGTCATTCTGATCTTGTATTTTTTGAAAATGGGTTTGATAATGCAGATTTTTTAGAATGAGTTTGAAAGGGGAGACTTTTAAAAATGGGTTTGAAAGTGGAGAGGACAACTTTGGAAAATGGGATCAAAAATGGAGATTTTTGAAAATGGGTTTAAAAGTAGAAACTTTTCAAAATTGCAACTTTTTAAAAACTGGTTTGAAAGTGGAGATTTTTGATTTAATTAATTAATTTTGAGCCAATAATTTTTGGCAGTTTTTTTACAACTGTCAATTACAGATTCTTTAGAGTTAAGAGGCTATTTAATTGAACACTGTGCAAGATTGCAATTACTGTAATCTTCTCTTGTTCATTTCTTGTTCGATAGTGATGAACTTAAGTCTGGCAGCCATTATCTTTCCTATTGGATTTGGTAGTCCTGAAGTTGGAGGAACAGCATTCAAGTTGCCAACCAACACTTCATTGGGTTCATCCTATGTCCTTTTCATTTTTTCAATTATCTTCACGTTTGTAGGGGAAATATGCATGCGTAAAGCTGAATCTTAGCCATGGAATACTTATCCTGTGAGCAGAGCCTTTTCCTTATTTCTTCACTGATAGAGAGGAAGAAAAGAAGGTTCTGTTGTATTTCCTGCTAAACTAAATTAACGATTGCCTGCCTTATAGAATTTTTTGATTTTGTAAGTTGTGATACCACCAGACTTGCAAGTTTGTATCTATACATACTTTGAAATAGCGAACTTTTTCAATTGAATACTACTCAAAAATCGAAATGCTGAAACAGTTGAATAAGATAAAAGCTTGCATTCTTGCAAATGCACAGTGACAGCTGCAGCCTGCAACAGCAACACTATACTGAAATGATAAATATTTCATTGTTTTCTAGAACAAATCATTACATTATTTGTGCAAAAAGAAAGATGAGTCATCTTGATATTTGATCAAAAGTGATGCCCATCAAAATTGTGTGACCGTGACGCTTTTTGATTTTTTGAAGAATAGGAAATTTATCTTTAAACTTTGACTTGGATTAAAAAAACTGACAAATATTTCCTGCAAGATATAAAAAAAATTTCCTGCGAACAGCTTTTACAAAAAATTTCCTGGCAGTGGCGCTGCTGGACATTTTCCAGCACTGCTTAAACGGGATACTTCATCCTAAATTTTGGATGAGATTGTATTATGTAACCAAGCAACTGATATGCATGTGCAATGGAACCAGTCAAGAATACAGCAGAGCCTCTCTTTCTTCTCTCTCTCAGCAAAGAAATAAGGCCAAAAAAAAATACCCAGGTTTCTGGTTTCCCAACCCTACCTAGTTTTTTGCTAGCAAAATGCTGACCCTAATCTTTTTATTGAATTTTTAAGGAGCATGGGCCCGAGTTGCAACATGATTTGCATCTTGGGATTAGAAAGCAGTAATGTGCTCAAAATTAGCTTTAATCAACATGATCTCTTACCAAAATTAAGTGTATATCTTAATTGTAAAATAGGGCTCGAATTAAGACATGGCCTTAATTTTAAAATAGGGCTACAATTAAGACATTAATTAATCTGTCCCACAAGTGGGATGTTAAACTTGAACACATAAAGCTAAAAATCCTAGAGGGGTGTTGTGGTCGGGGTCTGAGAGGTGGGACTTTTTTCCGGAGGGTTGTGATTAGGCTTAGGCCTACCAGGGGGGTTGTGGTTAGGTTTAGGACTACCGGGGGGTTGTGGTTAGGTTTAGGGTTACCGGGGGGTTGTGGTTGGGGTATGGGGGATGAATTTTCATTTAAAATTAAGGATTATCCTTAATTCTAGGCGAGTTGACAATTAAGGATAATCCTTAATTTTGGATGTGAGGTCGACCTGCTTTAATAGATGTGCTAGCGTAATTGACATTTGGTGTTGGAAAGAATACTATTGTTATTCATAGATACTAAATTAAAAAAAAAAATCCGACCTACCCTACCTAAGTTTTTGTGAAGAGGAATAGGAAACCCAGGTTGTGTTTTTTTCACTAAGCTGGAAAAGAAGGCATTACTAAAATGGATTACACCACTTGCTAAATAATAATATATATAATAATTTAATACCCATAATAATTAATAAAAAAGAAATATCATTAAAACAAAAGAATGTCAGTTTCGAATTTGAAAAGTGGTGGTGTAAGTTCATGTCCAGCATAACCCAAGTACTTCATGTAAACCTGAGTCCAATCTAGGACATGGACCCATGGCCAGTGTTCTACTTGCAAATTAAATTTGCGGCGAATCGAATTTTTCTTTCGTCTAATGAGCTCTCAGCTGGAACTAATTATATATATATAGAAATCTATGCAATTTTTACAATAGAAATATTGATTCGCGCAAAAAAATTCGCAAGTGGAAAACTGGGTTATAACATAGTATTCGTATATAAATATATTTGTGTAAGAAATAATCAGAGCAGCAGATTTGTGCTGCCTGTTGTGCAGTCAGGTCGTTGGAATTTTGGCTTGTCAGGAGCATGCGTCCTACGAGATTCCTTTTTATTTTTTTCTTCCTTTTCCAACAACTGCTGTCTTTGTGCTTCAGCACTGTAAGTTCTCAGATTCAAGCAAGATACTCTCCTTAAAGGACCACCCGACGTCTCGCAGTGGCTTCTGGGTACCACACGTGCGCTCTTCAATCGTCTTTTCACATAGTCACGTGACTGCGCCGCCGTTGGCATTAATTTATTATGCGGCGCTCCCTCCACGTCTTTCATAGATGTCGTCCACCCTCGCTCGTTACTCGGAAGTACCTCGGTCCAGATCGCCGGTGCCGATCTTCCACGTGTCACACCGTGCCAGCCCTGCTTGCCCGGCAGCGGCTCGGGCTTGCGGGTTGGTCTCACAAGGTCTTTTACCAATACATTCTCGCTCGCTAGGGGGATAGACGTATCAGGCGATTCAGGCTCTTGGTGATCCTTTATTCTTTGCCTGAAATTTGCGGGTGACGAGTGGGGTCGAGGTTTGAGTTCTCGAGCGCGACTTAACCGCTGGACGTGATGACTAATACTTTGGGAGATGTGTCTGGTGACGTTCGCGGGCGCACTCGATATACGCGATGACAAAGCCCTGGTGCCGAGCGGTGTCATGCTCACTGATCTGTCTAGATAACCGCTGAACGACGGACAAGACAACGCTGGCCCCGATGTTAGGTTTTCGACATGCGCACCGCGTGCCTGCTTTTGAGCGCGTACGTAAGAGCGGGGCCTGCGTCGAGGAGGACACTTTGAGTAATTGTTGAGATTACCTAAGGCTTCTGGTCGGTCTGGTGGAAGGTTGTAGTTCAGAGACACTGGCTCAAAGTTCAGGACTAACAGATTGCTGAGTGTGTTGAGCACAATCCTATACGAGAGAATTTTGTAGATGATAATAATAATAATAGTAATTGTGATAAATGATAATAATCATAATCATTAATGAAAATCATGATGATCCTGATCATTATTGATAATAATGATCATGAACATTGATGATATATGACGACGACGACGATGATGATGATGTTGATGATAATGTTGATGACGACGATGATGATGTTGACGACGACGACGACGATGATTATTATTATTATTATTATTATTATTATTATTATGATAATGATAATGATGATGATGACGATGAACATGATGATGACGATTATTATTATTATTATTATGATGATGATGATGATAATGATGATGACGATTATTATTGTTATGATGATAATGATGATGACGACGATGATGATAATGACGATGATGATGATGATGATGACGATGATGATGATGATGACGGTGAACATGATGACGATTATTATTATTATTAAGATGATGATGATGATGATGATACGGAGAATCTTGCAGTCAGATTTTTACAAAATTCTTATCCATTTCTCAAACCAAATTCAATTAAAATTGAATGGTTCGTTAGGTGAGCCTTAGTTAAATCAAAATTGGTTCAATAGTTTTTGACGTATCTTAATGAAAGAAAAACAAACTAACAAACAGAGGTAAAAAAAAACATAACCTCATAATGAAGTACATTACCTATTGTCTGCAATGTACAAACTCGTGATGACGTCGTTCTTGCTGTTTCCACGAATTATGCGAAGGCAATCGCCGTTCAGGAGATTCCAAACACGAAGCTGTTGTAGAAAAATATTTTAAAAAGGCTAGACACCAAGAAATGGTACTCGCAATTACACGTAATGTTTGTACAATGGACCTAGGTGAAACAATACGAAATATTTGAATAAGAAAAGCTAATTCCCATGCCGTACACCAATATGGCCGCCATTTCATTGTTTTGGTACACCAATATGGCCGCCGTGACGTAAGATGAAAACGATCTATAATAACTATAATAATATGGGGTCACCACTTAGGAAGATGGGGTCACCATGCACTTGACGTTGATATCTCCCCCGAAGTTGAATCAACAGAAAATAAACTTAAAGAAATTGACTTGCACTCGCTCAAAAACCGGGAAATACATGCGAAGCCGTCTTAATTATTTGATTTCATAATACCGAGAAATGTGCTGATAAATGAGGCTATAACTGAGTTTTTAACAAAGTTCGGAGTGTTTTCAAATCAGGTGATAAACGACTTTCGAGTGCATGCATAGTCAATCGAGATATGGTCTGGAAACTCGGCAAACTTCAAAGCGCCTATAATGAGCTGCGAATTTATGTTGAACCGTACCTTACACCGTGCACCTCCTTTGTTTTAGGTCTATTAATATTTAAATAGCACGGTTGAGTGACTGAACTGAAACGTTGCTATTGGACAATTCGTTCATTATACTAAAATACAATGTGTTCAGTGACCGTGCACCGTGTACAAAAATGCATAAAGGCGAACAAAAAGATAGACCAAAGACTTTAGCTGAGTTTCCAGACCATATCTCGATTGACTATGGTGCATGGTACAGCTCAGTCTTAAACGCGTCAGTAGTTTAAAAGAAATTCGCAACCAGCTCGTGCACGGTCGTAAAACCCTAGCAGGCTAGCAAACTACTTTACCTTGCCATCCGCGGCTCCAGTAATCACTCTACAGTACATTAATTTGACACAAAGGACTTCCTTAGGATGTCTGAAGGCTTGCAGACATTTCTTGTGCTTTCCTATCGCACTCCAGGCCAGAGCGTAGCAGTCGCTACTCGAGCTGATGATGTGGTATTTGTTGAAGGCTACTCCGCTGATTGGACTTTGGTGACCTTCGAGAGTCTGACGTGAAAGTTGAAGGGAAGTGTATTAGTCTTTTGGGGAGAGTGAAACGTGTGGATGGGGGAAGTTCATGAAAAACATTGTGCAACCGGGCATAAGGAACCAAATAAACAGTGTGGATAAACGAATGACAGAGTGAAAGACAGACAAAAAATGTGATAAAAAGGTGAAAGATGGACAAGCAGAGGAGTGAACAGAAGAAAGAACCGAGGAAGGAAGGAAGGAAGGAAGGAAGGAAGGAAGGAAGGAAGGAAGGAAGGAAGGAAGGAAGGAAGGAAGGAAGGAAGGAAGGAAGGAAGGGAGGGAGGGAGAGAGGAAGGGAGGGAGGGAGGGAGGGAGGGAGGGAGAAGGGAGGAGGAAGGAAGGAAGGAAGGAAAGGAAGGAAGGAAGGAAGGAAGGAAGGAAGGAAGGAAGGAAGGGAGGGAGGGAGGGAGGGAGGGAGGGAAGGAAGGAAGGACGGACGGACGGACGAACGAATGGGCCGACAGAGGGAAGGAAGAAAAGGGGGAAAGGGAAGAAATAAACCAAAAGAGAAAGGAATCAAAAAAAGAAAGAGAGGGAGGACGGGAGGGAGGGAGGACGGACGGAAAAAAGGACGGTAGGAAGGAACGGACTAAGGAAGGAAGAAAGAAGGAGGGAGGAAGGAACGGACTAAGGAAGGAAGAAAGAAGGAGGGAGGAAGGAACGGACTAAGGAAGGAAGAAAGAAGGAGGTAGGAAGGAACGGACTAAGGAAGGAAGAAAGAAGGAGGGAGGAAGGAAAGGACTAAGGAAGGAAGAAAGAAGGAGGTAGGAAGGAACGGACTAAGGAAGGAAGGAAGAAAGAAGGAGGGAGGAAGGAAAGGACTAAGGAAGGAAGGAGGGAGGAAGGGGGGAGGATCCCGGAAAGAAAAGAGAAGAAACTAGATAAATATATAACACGTTACCTTAACTAACGTTGCTGATTCTATTTCCCATACTTTAATTTTACAACCTTCACAACCACTGACAACGATACTATCTGATACCTAAAGAATAGAAAAAAGGTTTTTACTAATATACATAAGAAACGCTACAACATCTTGCAAGGAGTCTGCGAACAAGCCGTAGGAAACTGCGTGGCCATTCAGATACATCCCATTTATAATTCAGTTAAAACAAGACGTGAACAATGTTGCGGCACCTAAATTCAATATAAATCTCAGTATCACCAAGCTCGTTACTTTATAAAAACAGACCAGAAAGTCGTTGAATGAACAACATAACAATTAAAGCTTACATCAATACTGAGAACAACATGATGGTGTCTGAACGTTCGACGACATCTTCCTGTTTCAAAATTCCACACTAAAACCAAAGAATATACTGAAAACGTTAGATCATCATCATGTACTGTTTAATAAACGAACAGGAGTGTTTTATCAGATATAAAGACACGAGGCGAAGCCGAGTGTTTTTATATCTGATAAAACACGAACTGCGAGTTTATTGAACGGCTTCAAAAACGAACCACTTGGTAAGTTCATTGGCGTAGTAAGTTTGAAAAATAACCTTGTCTAAGCCGAGAAAATCAAAGCTAAAGTTTACGTAAATCAGGAGGTATTTGATTAAACATTAATTTCTTTTGAATTTTCCTCATGAATTATTAATGAGTTTTTGAATACTCCCTAAATGACACACAGTAGGCAATTAAATGAGGTGCCCAATCCTTGAAGTGGTTTTAGAACGCTTGCCTTCGTTTTCCAATGAGGTCATAGCTAAATGATATTCGGGATGATCTGCATGGGGAAAATTTGAGCTCATTGACGGATCATGGTATTTTGAAAACGTGGTTGCAGAAGCTATAGGATTAGCTATAGGTAACCAATCACATTGTTAATTACGAATTCGTTACCATGTTCGTACACAATGACGTCAGTGACACGTGTGAGATTAAATGCCGGTTAATTTCAACGTTTCATAATTTATCGAATATATATTCGATAAATTATGACACTCTTACCTTTGACACTCTTATCTCTTGAGCCAGTAGCTAAGTTGTTTGCAGAAAGTGCAACGCATAGAACTGTCCCTCTGTGTCTGAAAATAAGTATCAAACCTAATGTTATAAATGGTTTAAGCCTAAGGAGAATTATTAGTGCATGTTTGTGAGAGTTCCTCGTCTAGGTTAGTGTAGTCTGGAGAAAGACTGTTGATGGGGGTGGTGATGGTGATGGTGGGGGTGATGGTGGTGGTGGGGGTGGGGGTGGTGATGGTGGTGGTGATGGTGGTGATGGTGGTGGGGGTGATGGTGGTGGTGGTGGGGGTGATGGTTTTGGTGGTGATGGTGATGGTGGTGGTGGTGGGGGTGATGATGGTGGTGGTGATGGTGGGGGTGGTGATGGTGATGGTGGTGGTGGTGGTGGTGATGGTGGTGGTGATGGTGGTGGGGGTGATGGTGGGGGTGATGGTTTTGGTGGTGATGGTGATGGTGGTGGGGGTGATGATGGTGGTGGTGATGGTGGTGGTGGTGATGGTGGTGGTGGTGATGGTGGTGGTGGTGGGGGTGGTGGTGGTGATGGTGGTGGTAGTGGTGGTGGTGGTGATGATGGTGGTGGTGGTGGGGGTGATGGTGGTGGGGGTGATGGTGGTGGTGGTGGGGGTGATGGTTTTGGTGGTGATGGTGGTGGGGGTGATGATGGTGGTGGTGATGGTGGGGGTGGTGATGGTGGTGGTGATGGTGGTGATTGTGACTGTTTCGACGGCCTCAACGGCCTGTGGTCAACCTTAGATTCAAGTGAAATGTTTCTACATTGAGGTTCGCCAATATTTGTGATCCCCATCGTTCATTCAGCTACGCACTGTAGGGATTGCGTAGGGTAGGGTCACGTATGAAAGTAGTGGTCGTGTGTAGGAAAGGTTGGTGTTGGGGTCAGTGACACTCAGCTAAGTACAGAATACGTAATTTTCACCCTATGACGTCAATAGACCTTTTCACCAATAGCGGCGCCACCTTGAATTCGCAATGCATTGTGGTCTATCCAGAAGGATGATTGCTTAGTGTTGAGACACAATGCGGTAATTTTTTCTTGATAAACACTTTCATGGCAACAATGTCTGGATATGATCGTTGTCATATTGGTGGTAAAAGCAATAATTCTCGTACGTATAAGGATACATTTGTCATGAATCTATCCTTACACCTCCAAGACAATTATTATATTTAGATATTGTTGCCACGAAAGTATTTATAAAGAAAAAATTACCGCATTGTGTCTCAACACTACGCAATCGCCCTTGTATACTGACAGCTCTTACCCTCGGAATATACACTTGCATTTTCCTTGCCTGATATCCCAGCATCTACATAATTCGTAGGAAAAAGACAAAATATACAGTTTGAATCGAAACTAGGGCATCAAATTAATAAATACATGCACTCCTAAAGTAGAGAGGGTGCCTGGTCATTTACTACACATACATGTAAAAACTCACAGCTTGTCAAGAAGATGCGTTAGGCTTGCCACAAATAGTAAACAAATTGTAACAATAGCGTTATTTGATAAAGCTGCTACAAGCTTGTTTTCAACCTGGCCATATTATCCGCCAAACCATTCAATAAGATATATATATATAAATATATATATATATATATATATATATATATATATATATATATATATATATATATATATATATATATATATATAAAATAAGGTGCCCTACGCACGCTTTGATTGGTTGGGCTCCGTGCATTTATAAGAGAACAGAGATCATGAATGACGTAAAATGGCGTAGAGTGGCGTCAGCTGGCCAGAAAAGCCCGCCAAATTCCAAAACTGCCTCACTTTTAGTTTGATGTTTCTTCTTATTTTATAAAACAAATAAAACATACCGTTCCTGTGCATATGTGCTCTTATAAAGGTACGTTTGACGTCATTTGAATACGAAAGACTTCTTTCGTATTCAAATGACGTCAAACGTGCCTTTATAAGAGTACATATGCACGGAGCTTTATGTTTTATTTATTAATTATATATATACCTGACAGAGGTGTCGTAACTTCCACTTAACACAATCCCTCTTTTCTCAGAGATATACAAACATTTCACGGATCCGGCGTGGCCTTTTATGTTTTTCTCCGAACGTCCCGTAGCGGCGTCCAAAAGGCGGACCCGACGGTCCGATGAGCCACAAGCGACCAAATGACCCCCATTATAAGTTGTACAGCGATTGGGGTCCTCTGAATCTTGTAAAACAAAAACGTTATAAGCGCCACAAAATAAATTCCTTTCTTCCATTTCAACCTGGACTGTTTCCACTCCTTCGTAACAATACGCCATACTGCGATAATGGATTTCGCCATTTCGGCTTCTACGGAAGGCACTTGTTGTTTCAGTAAACGGTGGATGTTCTTCGATGCCTGTTTCGTCAGATTTTATTTCGTCTTCGTATTTCGGGACACACACTAAAAGTTTCTTCGCGTATTTCGGATTTAGTCCTTTTGCGGTTGCGCCCTTGAAAAATTCAATTGTGTTAACCGGATAGTTTACATAAAATTTGGTGTTGAGAAAACGGGAGTTTAATTTTGAATTAGGAGAATTAGCGCGTGAGTGGATGAACGAATGAACAGATGAACGAACAAATAAATTCAGGAAGGAAAGAAAGAAAGAAGGAACGTGAGAGAGAAGAATGAAAGAAAGAAAGAAAGAAAGAAAGAAAGAAAGAAAGAAAGAAAGAAAGAAAGAAAGAAAGAAAGAAAGAAAGAAAGAAAGAAAGAAAGAAAGAAAGAAAGAAAGTAGGAAGGAAGGAAGGGAAGGAAGGAAGGAAGGAAGGAAGGAAGGAAGGAAGGAAGGAAGGAAGGAAGGAAGGAAGGAAGGAAGGAAAGAAGGAAGGAAGGAAGGAAGGAAGGAAGGAAGGAAAGAAGGAAGGAAGGAAGGAAGGAAGGAAGGAGGGAGGAAGCCCAGCTGAGCAAGCAAGCCAAGGAAAACAGGAGGAATTGACTAATGTGGAAATACATTATTCTCCAGACAATCTCCAGGTGAACTTGCACCTACCTGCATCATCATAACTTCCTCAAGCATAACTTGATGAACAAAGGCATCTTGCTGCACCTCTTCCGCTAAAATCCTCCAGTGTTTGCTGATGCACAAACAGTTAGTCAAACTTGCCTTGTCCAAATAACTAAGTACTAACTTGGACAGGTGCACTGGTAAACATCGAACAAAGTCTTTATGATGTTTAACTGAAAGCCATGACGATGATACAAAAAGATCAGTAACACTTGAGGGATCGACAGAGATGTAATCATCATCAAGGGCATCTGAAAGTTCACCATCGCTTACTCCTCTCAAGTCTTCTGTACTTAATTCCTCATAGTTCTGTTTCGATTGCTTTCTTAGCTTAGAACTTGAGCTTGATTTCGGTCTTCCTTGGACAAATAGCTGGGTTCCTGAATCCCAGATTTCTTCAGTTCCACTGAAAGAAACGCCCAACGTGGATTTCAATTCTTGAGATCTCTTCTCAGAAGGGTCCCTGAGGGAAGATCTTGGTCTTTGTGGAGTGGATGATTTTTGACGTTGGTTGGGCATGACGTGATCATTGTCTTGTGATTGGGATGAAGATGAGTGATATAATGAATCAAAGTTGACTTTTAGCGAGGATCCTTCATAACAATTACTGTCTTGTTGCTCTTCAAAAAATAGACTATTTCAATTATGATCTTTTTTTAAAACTAATTATTCAGAGGGGGTCAGGTCTTACTCAATGGGCTAGTTCTCTACAGTCAAAATGGAAATACTTTCCCACTTCTTCTTCTGTAGTTCGTTGTGTATTACTGTATTTCTGTAGCCGCTACTGAAGCCTGAGAATTTTTTTGTTGAAAACTGTACATAAATAGTATAATTTAGCTTTAAATGGCATTTAATCATAATACAATAGACGTTTCTCCCAAATCGATACCAACAGATGAATATACATCAAGAATTGGTAACTTTTCTAGCGATAGCTAGACTTTCCTTGCGCTTCAGTAGCGGCTACAGAAATACACAACCAATTATACCTACTACAGAAGTGAAAGTGTTAAATTAAGGTCACAATAGACCACTTTCATAAAGGCCACTGCTTTAAATACTCTTTTATGTGTGCCTCTAAATGAGTCTTCTTTCTAGCCTCATTATGAAGCAAAGATTCTTTTGAATTGAAGACACACAACCAAGGTTAGAAAGGCTTATTAAGATGCAAATAAAAGAATATTCAAATTAGTCTCCATTATGAGAGTGGTCTATAAACCCTCCCAGAGGGGGTGGGGGTGGGGGTGGGGTTGGTTTCACACATAATACAGTAACCTAAAACAGGTTTTAAAATAATAATCTTTACTTATTTTTACAATTTGGCATGTAACCAAACAAAGCGCTTAGAGTGATTGTAGTAGTTGCCATAAAAAGTAATTAGTTAAAATTACATTGATAATCATCTGCTCTGACGCACATCGGAAACTTTGAAGTCACATAACGACAGGCAAGCTATAAATTAGTATTTATTTAATTACCTTGTTCAACCACTTCCTTGCTTTGCATCTCATGGAGCTCTTGCTCATCGTTTAGTAACTGAAAACCGCGTGATTCACTTCCCATGATCTGCAGTAACTGCGCATTACACATTTGCATTAGTCCCAACATAAAATTGCACTTTGTCCAGTACCGTCTGGACTCAAACCAATTCAAACATTCGTACATGTTCTTGCTGACTTGCCATTTGTCCAGAGCGTGGTTCGACGACGAGGCTGGCATATCTTCTTTCAAACTCGGTCGATTTCTCGATCTCGCGTACGTAAAGTCCTTTCCTTCGAGGGTCTTTAGTAAGGCGTTGATGTACTCCAAAAGGTCCGGCGAGTTGAAACGGTGGACCAGACCGAAAACGAACTGCCTTTTCGTCTGCTCAGCGCATCGCGGGAACCACTCTTTGGTATATGAAAGCCGACTGCCCAGTTCACAGCCTTCGCATTGACCACATGTTGTAAACTTCCCACCACTGCAACGAAGCTCTGGGGCCTTGCTAATACTCAGCTCTGAGAAAGCCGTACTGTTATCAAATTCAAAGCGTTTCATTCTAGCTTCCTAATTGACCCTATACGGTGTCAATAGATAAACGATTTACGTGGCCCTGATTTCTTATTCTGCTGCCCTGAAAGACAATCATTAAATCCACATTTCTAAGACTCCATTTAAATACAATTTCAGTGAGAAGATCAGGTAAATTTCACAGAAGTTACAAAACGTTTTCCATGACTTGACTTGTTCATTTTCTTCAAGTTTGTTTTGGCTTGGGATCCGCGCCTGCCACTGAAATCCAAACTTTACTTGTCACCATGGTAACTATAAACTAATGACGCGCATTGATTTGCGGAAGAACGGCTGCGGGGGAGACCAGGGGAGGCTAAGGTGCTGTTACACGATGCGATTGTTCTTGCAACCTGCAACAAATTTACCCGTGAAAAAAAAATCGCAAGTTGCAGGAAGGGCGTTCAGCAACTTGCGATTTTTGTTGCAAGTTGCAGCGAAACAAAATCGCAAGCTGCTACGGGGTGTTACACGGTGAGATTTTTTAAGTTGCAAGAAAAATCGCATCGTGTATAAACAGCACCTTTGGGGAAGTGGTAAACCGGGGAGGTTAAATAGAAGCACTAATGTGTACTGACCAACAGCAATACGGTTATTACAGTCAAATGCGAGCTACATTGTAATATCCCCATGCAACATTGCAATGTTGATTGACAAGTTGCCGTGAGCAATTTGCAAACGTTTCGGGAATATTTATTTCCGAAATTCAACATTTCTTTTATACTTAAAGTCTTTATAAACTACTATTTGCATAGCCTCCTTGAGCAGACGTTGTGAGGCGCGACGGAGTGACGGAAGCGCCTCACAACGTCTGCTCAAGGAGGCTACCATTTGCATTGCCTGGCTGAAAATACTATCCACCCACCAACAGTAATATTTAAACATAAATTTGTATATTTACTCAAAAGAAAGACGAACCTTTAAAGGAATCTACTGAGGAATCTTCACTAGACGTTTGCAATTTTGCAAGTTGCTCAAGCCAAATTGACAATCAACATTGCAATGCTGCGGGCAATATTGCAAAGTGGAATGCAAGAGAACATATATCCGGTTTGACTGTTCAATATCCCATGTTGCATAGCGTCTCAAGCAAGACGAACGTTGACTTTCTGTGGTTATCTTCCTTTGCAAAGTTCCAGAGCACGTGTTGTTTCTTTGTTCAAATAATCAGCTTGGCCTCAGTGAAGCTTTGGCGGAGAGGACCTAATCTGTCGTGACAACAATGGTAAGGTACTCGTTGTAGTTTTCCTTAATATTATTTTGAACTTTAATAATTTACCAAAATTTGGCGTTTCAGGCTTCAGACGATCAAGTGAACCCCAAAGCCTACCCACTTGCCGACCCTCAGCTCACTGTGACCATTTTAAAACTAGTTGAACAAGCTACGCATTATAAACAGCTGAAGAAAGGGGCAAATGAAGGTTGGTCTCGTTCCAAATTTAACAATTTGGTCTCGTGGTTCAATATTTCGATTTCGATTGTAAGCGGAGTGTAGTTTCTAATGAAATCACGTTTGAATATTTTGCTTGCAGCAACAAAATGTGTAAATCGTGGTATTGCTGAATTTGTTGTGATGGCTGCAGATGCTGAGCCACTTGAAATTCTTCTCCATCTGCCTCTCCTCTGTGAGGATAAGGTATGTGTTGAGTTTCGTCTTACTTCAATCCTTTTCCTGGCCTATGGCTACGCAAATATAGTCCAAATATGCAATCAATGAAAATCGATGATTGGAAAGCCAATCGATAAGTCAAACGCAATCAATAGCAATTATCTAATTGACACCTGGGTGCAGTCCATGTAAACTCTGCTGGAGATACGCTGAATACTTCCCACTGCCATCCCAAGAATTACACAATATAAAAAGTGGAGACTAAGTTTATTGGCAGTTTATCACATTTTCAAATAGTGTAATAAAAGTAGCATGCTGCATAGGCAGTGTAGAAACAACAATCGAAATATAGTAAGGATTGATATACTGCCAAAACAGAGAATGTAGGAGTCTAACGTTTCGAGCGAAGGCCCTTCGTCAGAGAGAAACAAGAGAAACGTCACTTTGCTCTCTTCAAAACACTGTCTACACAGCACTCTACTTAATTTCCAAGTGCTTGTGATTACTGCTCTTCATGGGATGTACTAAATGTATTAACCAATCAAGAGGATATTTCTACTACATGTATTACTGTCCAGTGTCTTGGTAAAGACCTTTACTTGAACTACTGTATTACATGTATAAAATAATATACATGACAAAATTACTGCATCCTGATTGGTTGAGAGGAGTGCAATTTCAACGTAATACAGTGTAGAAAAGGTGTAATACAGTGCAGAAAAATGAAATACAGTGCAAATTTCAATTTCAATATTAAGCGTTCTGATTGGCTAATAAACAACCGGAAACTACTGGAAAGCCAATGAAATGTCTATGCGGATTTTGAAGGATGGTTTTTCCTTCACGAGAAAATCCAACATGCCGACCAAAACATAAAGTTGTCGAAGAACATTTCGATGAAATACAGAGTGAATTTTGCTTTAATATTGTCATAAAAGTCCCTGTAAGAAGCTAGAAGAGGTTAGATGCTATGAGTAAAACGTTTGACGTCTTTAGTGAACAAAATGAAGCAGTTTTCAACCATTAAAGCTTCGAGAAGTGGAGCAATGAGTGGTATGTAACTTCGTAGCTGGAAGAACATTTTGTCTAACATTTTCATGTATATTATTAATAAGTAATAGCATGGTTTTGAGTGCAATTTTGAAAAAAAACATGCACTCTGTTTGAAACTGTTTAGTAAATCAATCAGTAATTTAACTGTTTTTCTTTTTTGGTTAGAACATACCGTACGTTTTTGTACGTTCCAAACAAGCTCTTGGTCGGGCCTGCGGTGTTTCTCGCCCAGTTATTGCGAGTGCTGTAACAGTGAACGAAGGCTCTCAGCTGAAACCACAGATTCAAGCACTACAGAATGCTATTGAAAAACTACTTATTTGACTTCACAAACTGTACTTCATGTAGCAACTGTTTTATTTACTCTTGTTTTGTAAAATACATCTTTGTAAAATCAATCTTTTTTATGAATACTATGAATTTCTAGCAAGATGTAAATACATTCAAGTGTGTGCAAATATGATTCAGTTGTGTTTTTGCATCTACAGGTTGCATTTACGCAACTATGTATTGCTATGTCAGCAGATTGGATTGATCCCCTTATAATCTGAGCGTTTACCTATCCAATCCAAAGCCACAACATGGTAGTCCAATTTGGTCTGAAAACAGCCGCTCAAACCTGATCCGAAAAAACTAAAACACCCACGTGATTGGTGGCCATGTTGGGGGTGGTGAATGAGAATAGAGTTAAATTCCCATACTGCCATTTGCAAGTCACCGTTAGGCGAGCGATTTTTTTCATGTTTGTTTACGTTTGAAAGTTGCACGTTTCACACGAAAACGTTGAACGTTTAAAAACAAATAAATCAAGTTTCGGTGTCAGTTCAAAGAAACCTGTCAAAATGACACCGCAAGTTGATTGATTTGTATTTAAACGTTCAATGTTTTCGTGTGAAATGTGCGACTTTCAAACGTAAACAAACATGAAAAAAATCGCTTGCCTAACAGTGGCTTGCAAATGGCAGTAAGAGAAAGATTGTGCATCAATTTGGCTGCTGTGATGTCAGATGAAAATGAAGAATAGTTGCATGAACTTTCAATAATAATGTTATACAATATTATATAAGAACATGGGTTCTATATGCATTTTCATTGGTTGTTGACTGATCACTGACCCCTATATAACTGGACTGCAGGTCCACGATACTTTTGTATTGCATGAAGTGTCTCCAATTGAACGGTGCCATCTTTGATTTTATGGTTTGCTGATTGGTTAATTTTAGACCTAACAAGATGGTGTCATGTTGGTCATCTGGGATTTCTTGTCTCAGACCTAACAAGATGGTGCCTGATGGCATGTAATCAGGGCACCCACAGTCCAGTTATAGAGGTCAGTGACTGTGATCTATTAAAGGTCACACACTGTCACCACTGGTGTCAAATCACATCACGTTAGATTATGTCAGTAGACTTGTTTTTCTTTTTTCATGCCCCAGAAATTTTTATTTTTTTTTATTAATTCACCCTTAAAATATAATATAAGTGAACATTAAAGTAGATATAGATTACATGGGCTAGAGGCCTAAAAGAAACCTCTTCAGTAAACCACTTGACGTTTGTATTGTATAAAACAAAATAATTACATTTTCCCATTTGTGTGTACTGTAATAGATCACAGAAGACCTCACAGCCTGTAAAGAACAAAGTCACGCAAATTCGCTTTGTGTTGTACTTTTTTGTTCTTTACACTGTCACTGTGACCTCTTCTGTTATATATTACAGTACATGCATGGAAAAATGTAATCCATTTAACAAATAAAACATAAAGCTCCGTGCATATTTACTCTTATAAAGGCACATTTGACATTATTTCAACACGAACGAAGTTGAGTAGAGGCACAAGGTGATAACTGAGTGCTTTTAATACACTTCTTTCCTGTTCAAATCACGTCAAATGTACCTTTATAAGTACATATGCACAGGAGCGATATGTTTTATTTGTTTTATAAAATATGTAGCAAAAACTAAAAGGGATAGTGTACAATTATAGACCTGGAGTGAGGGGTATTTCACAAAAAATTACCCCGGGGTATTCCGCAAAATGAAATATTTCTTTCCTCGAGCGAAAGGTCTATGATATATTATACCCGAAACATATTAATTTTAAGTTAAATATTGTTAATAAAGTTAATAACTTAACTTTTGTCAGCTTTTCATTGTCTGTTTCCATTCTGTTAATATTAAGTGTCGTCTGAAGGCTTCTAGAGTTCTAGATGCATTCTTTGTTGCTTTCTTTGTATTTCGTGAATTCTTATTTTCTGATAACCTAACAATTTTCTTGTCAACATCTGAATGTTTGGGCGAAACGTCTTCTTGTCCCGCCGGGTCCGTCTCCGCCATTAATGTTGACAGCTTCGTGAACAGTGTTGCCAAGTCAAGTTTCGTAAAAATCCCAGTAAAGGTCTGCAAATATCCCAAGATTCCCTATTTTTTACCAAAAAATCCCAAGGTTCAACAGTTTCATCATTCTCGTACCCAGACCCACGCGCTGATGCGTGAAGTGGCTCTGGGAATCTCTGGAAATATGAGCGTTCTGATTGGCTTTACGAAACAATGAAAAGAATTCAAACAAATTCAACAAAATAAGAATTTCACAATCTACACTCTGTTTGCCATAAACGTACGTTTGATATAATTTGACAAATCAAATAACAGCAATACACCACATTTAAGTTCGAAAATATAATACTATAAACTAACTAATATTTATCATGTTGCGATCGTCTCTCAAAACAACAGTCTTCAATCCCATATTCTTTCGTTTCGCCAGTTGGTCCTCGATGAGTACGTTTAAAACTGAGTTGACCAAAACACTTTCTTCCCAGAGTGGGCTGATGTCCCTCGTTTTAGATTCTAGACTAGTCAAACACCAGCGGAAGAAACTGATAAATACTGAATTTGCCAAATCCGCTTGGTAATACAGCTGTGATGTCTTCGACTCCACGAACGTCGAACGATGGCTGTTATGGCATCTTTCTGTTCTCTCTTTAACACTAAACTAGATTATCCCGTTCTTTCCAAACGCATAGCTTCGTTTACCTCGCGATTCATGATGGATACGATACGATTTACACGAGATTTATACACGAGATTTGTTGAAAGGAGGGGAAATGACAAGCCGTGTAATACCACGAGTCTGCCAATCTCGAGCCCATAGTCACCCCCTTTTTGGTCAGCGGGAGAGCGCGGGGGAGACTCTGGGGAAACTGGGTTGATTCTCCGTTTTGATTGGTTCATTTAAATTTATTGAATTCATCGATTCAGAACATAACAGATTGTGAAATAATGAAAGTCATATATTGCTTTATTCAATATTTAACATATATATCTTCAAATTTAGACGCCTCATTTACATCTCTTCTTCTTCTCTACTCTCAAGATCTCAATGACACAAACAATTGAAACAAACTTCATATAAAACAAAGTAAAGACGAATTTCGAATGGCGAATAATCGCAATACACGAAACAAACCTTGCTGTCATTTGTCGCTATACTTGATGTATAAATAAAACAATTTAAACAACGAAAAAGCATATATTTAAGACAATTAAAGAAGGAATCAGCCTTCGCAACTCGTAAAGGACTAAAGGCTTTTGATCGAGTCGAAGGCATGCATATTAAAGGTACTCCGAGGACGATATTGGCGTCGTGAATTGATATTTTACCTTGGATTATTTATGTCGAGCGCCACAACCAGCAGTGTCAGTCTCTTTCCGATAATTTTAACGTGCATTCTATCTGCATGGAGGGTTCTCACTTCTCAGAAATATAGTATTTTCAAACAAAATTGAAACGAACTCGTGATCTGAACACACGGCACATTCTGCACAGCAGCTCAGGCTGCGAACATGCGCATAACCGCCGGAACCCCTCATTTCAGGGGTAATTAAATCCAATTTCCCCAGAGTCTCCCCCGCGCTCTCCCGCTGACCAAAAAGGGGGTGACTATGGGCTCGAGATTGCGAGTCTGCACGAGAGTTTGGAATGTTTGGAATGCGCCGACGTCACTGCGTCGGGATTCCGACGCAGGGATCCAGAGTTTCCCAGAGCCTTCGCCAGCGGGGAGCGCGAGGGTCTGGGTACGAGAATGCAGTTTCATTTACTGACTATTTCCCAGGTCTCTATCGCCGTTTGATATGCATGTTCCAAATTTTTTTCGTTGGCATCGACATCATGTTTCACATGTGTTTCACACATATAGCAATCTGAGCCCACTGTGTCAGTGATACTTCATTTGAATAGAGTACTTCATCTTGTCTAAATCAAACGAATACATAAAGAACGCAGGGGCTGGCTAAGGCTAGTGGAGTATGATCACTGAGTATGATCTAATGATCAAGTAAATTTTAAAAAAATACGATTAACATTGAAATCAGCTTTTTAAAACCGAAACTGTTTGCTCTGGAAAAATCCCAAGAAAAATCCCAAGGTTGAATCCCTGAGAAAAAAATCCCAAAAAAATCCCAACTCCTTCAAAAAATCCCAAGATCTTGGGATAAAATCCCAAGGTTGGCAACACTGTTCGTGAATCGTGCGTGGCATTCACGCGTGGTACACCATATTCGATGATTGACTGATCACGTGGCACAAATCACGTGGACAATTGTGAGGTATAATATTTTTGAAAGTTCATTAGATCACGAGGTGTCACCTGGCGAGAAAAGCTTCATACTCTTATATAAAGCACGGAGCCCAGCCAATCAGAGCGTGCGTAGAGGACACTTTATTTTATAATAGACTTTTTCACCAATAGCGGCGCCATCTTGAATTCGCAATGCATTATGGTCTATCCAGGGTAGCAAGCTCCATTAAAAGGGCGATTAAGTAGTGTTGAGACACAATGCGGTAATTTTTTCTTTATAAATACTTTCGTGGCAACAATATCTAAATATAATAATTGTCATATTGGTAAAAGCAACGACTCTTGGACGTGTAAGGATAGATTCATGACAAATGTATCCTTATACGTACAAGAATTATTATATACCAATATGACAACGATCATATCTAGACATTGTTGCTATGAAAGTGTTCATCAAGAAAAAATTACCGCATTGTGTCTGAACACTAAGCAATCATCCTTTTAATGGAGCTTATTACCCTGGATAGACCACAATGCATTGCGAATTCAAGATGGCGCCGCTAGTGGTGAATAAGTCCATTGTTAAATAACCTTCATATACAGTATTGTGCAATGTGCATACAACTAGGGAAGTTGCTAATTTCATGACAAAAACTGTGATAAAAGCGAATTTGATGCGGGGAAAAAGAGCAAAATCCGGTCCGAACGTTTACATGTAAAAGTTTTAGGCAGAAAAGAGTTTCTGCTCTTATTTTTGTCTGCAATCACTCTGCATGCACGTGAATGCTAGTTGGAAAGGCAACCCTAAAAGCCTAATTTCTTTCACAAGATATTTCTTTCACAAGATCGTCGAAAAGTGATCAGTAGCCATGAAATTGACCAATAGATATCAAAATAGAAAAGTTTAAGTGTACAGGAGAAAAGACTGCACAGTGTTGTTAATATTTCATATTTATTCAAAAACTTACTGTCCAAATCTCACCTGGACTCCTAAAAAGTTATTAGATACATCATATATATTTATAACATAGCTTTGATATAGCAATGTTTTTGATTAGCTGTCGTGCGTGCTGCATAACTCCAAAACGATTCGCTGGTTTGTGAAAGGATTTAATGCTATGTTATAAAAGAAATGGCTCATGGTTTAGTGTGCTCCATCGAGTTATGGATGCACTTGGGAAATTTGGAGAGCACTCAAAAATCTGTTCTCGGCTACGCCTCGACCAACTCTTGCGATTTTTTCGTGCTCTCCCAATTTCCCGCGTGCATCCATAACTCGATGGAGCACGCTAAACCATGAGCCATTTCTTAAATAGCCAATATATATTAAATACTATGTACAATACAGGTATGTTTACAATTCAAGTTGAAGACTGTCCTTCTTTAGTCCAAATACAAATATCTTCTCAGGCAGAGTCCCGCAGAGATGGGTTAATCCACGGCTCGCGAAATATTTGCTTCTTTACTCGTGTTCATCATCTCTTGAGGCTGGTCGTATTGTTGTAGCTGCAGATGGGTTGTGTAAGGATGGAATAGTCACACTAGCTGGTTCACAATCGTAACCAAGTTTCTTCATGTCCCTGGTTATCACTTGCCACGTGACCTTCACATTGCCTTGTGATCTCACCCGTGTCACTAAACAACAAACAGCATTGGACACAGGTATTTCAGACATTACACTACATTGTAAGACATTGCGCTACATTGTAAGACATTGCGTTACATTGTAAGACGTTGCGCTACATTGTAAGACATTACGTCAAATTGTAAGACGTTACGCTACATTGTAAGACGTTACGCTACATTGTAAGACGTTACGCTACATTGTAATAGACATTGCGTTACATTGTAAGACATTGCGTCAAATTGTAAGACGTTACGCTACATTGTAAGACATTGCGTTACATTGTAAGACATTGCGTCAAATACATTACGTCAAATTGTAAGACGTTACGCTACATTGTAAGACATTGCGCTACATTGTAAGACATTGCGCTACATTGTAAGACATTACGTCAAATTGTAAGACGTTACACTACATTGTAAGACATTACACTACATTGTAAGACATTGCGTACATTGTAAGACATTGCGCTACATTGTAAGACATTGCGCTACATTGTAAGACGTTACGTTACATTGTAAGACGTTACACTACATTGTAAGACATTACGTCAAATTGTAAGACGTTACGCTACATTGTAAGACGTTACGCTACATTGTAAGACGTTACGCTACATTGTAATAGACATTGCGTTACATTGTAAGACATTGCGTCAAATTGTAAGACGTTACGCTACATTGTAAGACATTGCGTTACATTGTAAGACATTGCGTCAAATACATTACGTCAAATTGTAAGACGTTACGCTACATTGTAAGACATTGCGCTACATTGTAAGACATTGCGCTACATTGTAAGACATTACGTCAAATTGTAAGACGTTACACTACATTGTAAGACATTACACTACATTGTAAGACATTGCGTACATTGTAAGACATTGCGCTACATTGTAAGACATTGCGCTACATTGTAAGACGTTACGTTACATTGTAAGACGTTACACTACATTGTAAGACATTACGTCAAATTGTAAGACGTTACGCTACATTGTAAGACATTACGCTACAGTGTAAGACATTGCGTTACATTGTAAGACATTACGTCAAATTGTAAGACGTTACGCTACATTGTAAGACATTACGCTACATTGTAAGACATTACGTTACATTGTAAGACGTTGCGCTACATTGTAAGACGTTATTCGCTACATTGTAAGACATTGCGCTACGTTATAAAACGTTACACTAAAGACGTTCCGCTACAGTGTTGAGAATTACGACATAATACTGTACATTATGCTGCATTATAAAACGTTCCACTAAGCTATAAAACGTTCCAATATGTTGTAAGATGTTCCGCTACGCTATAAAATGTTCCGTTAAGCTACCTTCTCACACACTGCCAGGGAATGCAGCCACCATGCAATACACAGAGCCTGACCTTCAACAATTAACATCGATACATAAACATGAAGCTATATAAGCTAAATATGCAATCACAGTCCACATAACCAGACCCAATCCCTTTACTGCTGTAACCTATGGGTGGGTGTTGGGTGGGTGGGTGGGTGTTTGGGTGGGTAACAGGTCAGGCCTTTACATGGCAACAACAAAAGTGAACTTCTTACATTCTGGCACCTACCCTGTACCCCATTTTTTTTCATTGATAGATAGGTAATTGGACCCACACTGGTGTTAAACATTGTGTGTATCAAACAATACAGGCTAGGAGCTTAAGTAGAACCATCACATTGGAGGATAACTGAAATGAACTAATTAAGGAGATACGTATATATACTGTATATATAAATTCTCTCGCTCTTTCTCATACTCTGTATTCTTCCTTAGGCCCTTACTAATAATTAAATTCGCACAACTTCATTTTATATATACAGTATATATACGTATCTCCTTAATTAGTTCATTTCAGTTATCCTCCAATGTGATGGTTCTACTTAAGCTACTAGCCTGTATTGTTTGATACACACAATGTTTAACACCAGTGTGGGTCCAATTACCTATCTATCAATGAAAATTACCCATTTTTTGCCTCTTTCGTACCTCAGCCGGCAGAAAATTCCACTTAAGGCGTTACGTTACAATATACGTTAAACATTACGCTACGTTATAAGACGTTATGCTTTTCTTTTTGAACATGTTTTACAAACTGACGCGTGATATATTGCAGTCACAACAAAAGGGTGCGTGGCAAATCGCGTGCGATTTGGCGCCTCAAACGAGCAGCCATGAAGTTTCGGAAAATTCACAATTTGTTGTATAATAATTATATCTCTGCACCTTCTCTTCCTTCTCCTTGTGCCACGACTTTTGGATCAACAAATTCTGGCCTTCTTCCCAGAAACCAACTGCAGGTAAAGGACAAATATTTTAGGTCAAATACAACACTTTAGTTTTAACTTAATCCCAAAATACATACCGTATAGTCCTGATCATCACCACCACTGGTTATCATCACCACCACCATCTTCATCACCACCACCACCACCATCTTCACCACCACCATCATCTTCATCACCACCATCATCTTCACCACCACCACCATCTTCATCACCACCACCATCTTCATCACCACCATCATCATCATCACTACTACCACCATCATGATCATGATCACCACCACCATCTTCATCATCATCACCACCACCACCATCTTCATCACCACCACCATCTTCATCACAACCACCATCATCACCACCACCATCTTCATCACCACCACCATCTTCATCACCACCACCACCACCATATTCATCACCACCACCACCACCATCTTCACCACCACCATCTTCACCACCACCACCATCATATTCATCACCATCTTCATCACCACCATCATCTTTATCACCACCATCTTCATCACCACCACCATCAACATCTTCACCATCACCATCTTCATCACCACCATCTTCACTACCACCATCTTCATCACCACAATCATCTTCATCACCACCACCACCATCACCACCACCATCTTCATCACCACCACCATCTTCATCACCACCACCATCTTCACCACCACCATCTTCATCACCACCACCATCACCATCATGTTCATCATCATCATTCACCATCACTACCATCTTCATAATCATCACCACTACCACTATCATGATCATCTTCATTATCATCACCACCATCTTCGTAATCATCAGCACTGCCACTACCATGATCACCACCATCCTCATCACCACTGAATTACATTCACCATCATCATAATCATCTTCACCGTGCTCATTATCAACATCATCATCATCATGTAGATTAGCCAATGAGATTTACTGCCAAATATGAATTAGATATCATCATCATCATCGTTAAATTATTATCAACTAAGAAGTGCCACTTAATATTTTTTCTACATAAATACCATTGTATACAAAGACATATATTACATGCAGTAAAAATAAAATTACAGAAGAACTGTTTGGCATTGTGTGCAGATGCATGCTCTGTTTATTATACCTGGTAAACTTCTGAAGTCGTGAAGATGACTCTGGAACAAACATTGGGATTTCACGTGAATGACTATTAAGAATTACAAATGATTATAATTACTAATTAGCAGAAAACAAAATATCTTGCCCAGGCCCTAAATGAATGTCAAACCACACACACTGTTAATTTAATTAGTTATACTTATATACTGTTTACTTTTAACTTAATTACCTTCCAGGTGAAACAGGCACATGTACTGCTCCATATCCCCTTACAACATCATGACCAAATGCATCAGGGCCATAGCAACTGATGACCAATTGTGGCCCTACAGATTATTAAATGATTTAGAAAATGGTATCAAAATTATTGTGTTCAAAGCTTAATCCCAAAATATATGAGCATGTGAGGATTAGCACACAGACAGTAAGTTAATGTGTCATTTTTTCTTTCTATTTAAACAGTGACAGATACATTTATTTAACAACAATCGAAATATAGTAAGGTTAGATACACTCCCGAAACAGAGAACATAAGAGTCTGGCGTTTCGAGGGAAGGCCCTTCGTCAGAGAGAAACATTTGAAAGGGACTTCGCTTGAAACGTTAAACTCCTACGTTCTCTGTTTCAGTAGTATATCTAACCTTACTATATTTCAATTGTTGTTTCTACACTGCCTAGTGCCTACGCAGCATGCTACTTTTATTTCACTATATTAATTTAACCCTTTTACTCCCAACTTTCTGGGAGCTCTCTCACTGATGAGTAAAATCATCTGGTGTTAGACAAAATAAAATTATTATTATTTAGAGATGAGCAGATCATCGGCAGAGCTGATTAACGGCCGATTGTCTTTCACCATCGGATCGACTGTCTCGTGACTCTCGTACTCATATTTCTGCCCTCTCATCCTTCGTTTGTCATGGCCTGTGTACAGCCGCAACCCTCCCGTCAAAATCGGGGAGCGAGCGTCTGTGGTACGGTGTCAATAATCGTGTTCTCGGTCACGTTACAAAATCGGTTTGCTCTCAAAATACGAGAATTGGCTTGATGACTTCCTCTCATTGCAAAACTTGAGATGAATAAAACGACAAAACGGGAGCACTGAGCATCAGGTTAGCAAACATCGGTTTTGCCGATTAATCAGCCGATGGTTGGGAAATATTAGCTCTTAACAATCGGTATCGGCAATCAGCTTTTTTTTAACATCGGCTCACCTCTATTATTATTATTATTATGTCCGAGGGTTCTTCCTTTGACAAATCTGCAGGTCTTAGTAAAACAATAACAAATGGCTGTTTTTGGCTAGCTCAGTCTTCAGGCAGGACTCGGTTAATTACACATTCCTTTACATAAATTCCTCTTACTCTGACACCACTTACATCCATAAGGATTAGTACTTTTGAAAGTGATATCCAAGGGAAAATTCCAAACAAACACTTGTCGTCTGTCATGGCTCTTTTGAGTGATCTGTGAAATACCTTCCTCTATCCCCTGGAAAAACACAACAGCAACAAACTAAAGAATAGCCAGTTACATAAAAGACATAAATAACCAATAATTGTACAAATTTTACGAGATTACGCCAATTGAAACAATTTCTTACCGAAGTGACAAGCCAATCTTGACCATAAACAAAATTATACTTGCAATAAAGTTCATCAAATTCGGGAAACTAAAAAAAATAAACACACAGTAAGAACCATTAATCATATAGCCATTTTACTGAAGTATTTCACAGCACAATACTCACTCGGGCAATTTCTATTTGGCCTGAAACCATCACAAGAAAGACAGAGCTGTGCAAACCCGCCATCTTGGATGTTTGACCCAAAGCTGTACCAGATCCACTATTATCCATAAATGTTCCTACTTTGTTCCCAACTATCCCTAGAGTTGCTTTCGCAAAATACTACAGATACAAGTTCCTTTTACTTTTTGTGTCTGTGGCGTGTGTTTTTTTATTATTTTTTTAAAAAACTCCTGGTTTATCTAGAAGTTGAATTTTTAATCTATCGTTGCAGTTTTGAGCGTTTAATAAATGACAGTAGTTTAAAGCGGAGTTATATAGCGGATAAAAAGTATACTGGATCCATTACTATCCCTAAATGCCCCGTCTTTGTTCCCAACTATCCCTCGTTATTTGGTTCTTTTGTATCTTTTCGAGTTTTTGGTGTATTTTTCGTTATTTTTTTTAAAACCCGTGGTGTTATGTATGTATTGAATAAATATGGATAAAGAACAGGTATGTTTGTGTCATTTTAAAGAGAACTTTCCAATGATATTTCTATATTTAGAATGGAAGGACCTGCCTTTGAAAATTACCATTTGTATAAACTTATTTCAAAGTCATGCATATTTATTAATTTCTAACGCAATTTAATTTTTATAATAATTTAATAGGCTATTTTGCAAAGGTTGGAACAACTGCGATTGGAACAGTTAAAAGCTCTTAAGGAACTGAAGGCAAAAAATCCTTTCATAATTGTTGTGGATTTTTATTACCTAAATAATTATTCATATTATGAAATTTTAGTTTAATATGAGGGGAGGCCCATTGTACATTAACTCTTTCTTGTCCGAATTGGTCTTTAGTATTTTATTCTGGCTAACCCCAGACGATTTTATTCACCTCTGGGGAAGCCCCCGGACAGGAATGAGTTATAAACTATCTCTTTAATAATATATTACACATTAATAATATATGATTAATTAATTGCATACTGCCATACAGCTCAAGATATTTCACCTTTTATAACATTATTACAGAAAGTTGAAAAAGCTAAGAAGAAACGTCGTCGAACAGCTCACGGTTATCCTTTGAAAGATGAAAGCAATGGAAAAAAGAAAAATTTACCTTGTAATACTGTGAAGAGCATTCAATGCATGACTGGAAGAGGTAGTCGAGGCAGTACTCCAGGACAGGGGAAAGTTGTGTTTGACACTACAGTGGATGGCAATGATGACATGAAATACAAGCCACCAGAATGTAACAAGTTAATTAACTTATCACCGATTAGGAAAAACACACCAGACAAAACTGGTTTAGGGTTAGTAACTGAACGTCCCAAGAAAAAGCTAGTAACAGTACTGAATAATGGGCATCATAATAATTTAATGTCACATACTGGGGTAAGCGTTGAGTCAGAGACTGAAAATAGAAATGTGGAACTGGATCCAACAACAGTGGTGAATCAAGAAAATAACTTTACAGCAAGCAATGGAAGTTTGACTCATGCAAAAGAAAATGAACAGACATCTATATTGAAAGTAGCAAAGCAGTTAAGATATATATCCACAGATGGTGACTTGTCTTCAGTTGTTCAAAACAGGGTCAAAACTACGTCTGCTAAGGATGGCCCATCTCAGACAGAATCTGGGTATGAGGATTCAGGAAGGACAGGAATTTCTCCCAAGCAATCAAAAGAGGATGTCAGCATGAGATTTCCAAAACCAGATGACTGCTTGTTAAGAGCAACGGGCCAGCACTTGCTGAATTTTGTGTTGCCTGATACAGATTTTGCTGTGTTGAAATTAGAAAAATTAAAACAGGCTCGTTGGTTGTGTTTGAAGGAGAGTGGTGAAGCCAGACTTGGTATTAACACTAACTGCAAACTGGATAGTACAGATGACAGTTTGACAGAATGCACTCAAGATAAAGGTTATTGTGAAGACATTAAGAACAGAGGTGATTCAACTGATGGATTGTGTGACAAAGGTAGTTTATAATGACACAGAAAAAGTCATAGTGGTAGTTGTGATTTGTTTAGTGGTAGTATTAATTGCTGTAGTCAATTTACTGGTTAATGGTCTGTGGTAATAGTGGCAGTTGTAGTAGTGGCTGTAATGGTAGCAGTTGATGTAGCAGTGCTAGTTGTAGCAGTGGTAGCAGGACAGTGGTGGCAGTTGTGATAGTGGTGGCAGTTGTGGTAGTGGTGGTAGTGGTGACAGTGACAGTGGTAGTGGTGGCAGTTATGGTGGTGGTGACAGTGGTAGTGGTGGCAGTTGTGATAGTGGTGGCAGTTGTGGTTGTGGTAGTGGTGACAGTGACAGTGGTAGTGGTGGCAGTTATGGTGGTGGTGACAGTGGTAGTGGTGGCAGTTATGGTGGTGGTGACAGTGGTAGTGGTGGCAGTTATGGTGGTGGTGACAGTGGTAGTGGTGACAGTGGTAGTGGTGACAGTTGTGGTAGTAGTCACCACTACCACCACAACTGTCACCACTACCACTGTCAGCACTACCACCACTACCACAACTGTCACCACTACTACTGTCACCACTACCACAACTGTCACCAGTACCACCACTACCACAACTGTCACCACTACTACTGTCACCACTACCACAACTGCCAGTTGTGGTGACAGTAGTGGTAGTGGTGACAGTTGTGGTAGTGGTGACAGTAGTGGTTGCCAGGAATATGTATTTTAGAAAAAGAATTCTAACGTCTAGTGGTGTATAAAACTTAAGTTTATACAACCATTTCAGTAATCTTCGCTTCCTGACATTCCAGTTTGCTTCCCTCTCAACTTTAATGATATCGATTTTTTATTAAAACACAGGAAACCAGCACACGTTGAAATCTGGAAAACAAGGACCGGATCTGGAATCACTTCGAGGTGAGTCATCAGGAAATTCCACCTCGCACCATGCACCAGACAGTGAAAATATTTTGAGTGAGAGTATATTAGCGGCCTTGGTGGCCGATCAGGACTTCTCGTATGCGAAAAACACGCAAGATGCACGTAACGACTGTACTTTACAAGAAGTCGATCAAAATGATTCGTCATGTCAGCGTACCGCACCAGACATCCAGTTCACACAAAAAATTACAGACTCGTTTTGTAATGGTACATTACAAGTTTCAAACGACGATCAAGGTGATACGTCGACTCAGCAGTCATCATCGGACAAGTCTTGTACGTATTATACTGTAAAGAATGCATCACAGAGCAAGTATTGTGAAAAACTAAAGGATTCGGAGGTCAGGCAAGAAACAGAAGTGAAACAAGTAGCGCATTCTGCAGTTACATGTCTACCGACTGATATGCCATTGGGACCTAAAGAGAATTTGGGACATGGAGATGTTATCAGTGAGGTGACATTAGACGCAATTATAGATGATCAAAGTTTGACGGGAAATGATTTGAATTATGCGAGCCCAACATCGCAGTTTCGTCACTCTGACGGCAAAACTAAGATAAGTGAACCTGAAATAGGAGAGAATAATGCAGATGGAGGTGCCGACCAACCCAGCTTAGGGTTTCTAGCTGGGAATCAGAGTTTTGACGATCTGGTGTTAGTTGGAGAACCTTTTGTTACGTTGGAAGCTAGTTCACAATTTGTCCCAGAAGTTCCTTCCAAAGAACCAATGAGCTGCAATTCAACTCCTGAAATGATTGAGATTTGTTTACAGGTAAGGGGGGAGGGGGGGGGGGCATTGAGTGGCAAACATGTCACCAATTATTCTGGAGCCTGCATGGGTGGGGGAAGGCTTGTGTTCAAATGACGTCAAACGTACCTGTGTAGTGCCCCCCCCCCCCCTTACTTTCGGTTTTATCTGCTGTTTGGGGCCGCTACTTACGGGTGGTAAAATACGTTAACATACTGTGGGAATATTCTTCTTTGTTCCTTCCTATTTACCACATTTAATATGCTTTAGTTTTTCCTTATGCTATTTCAACTCTGACTGTTATACACTTTGGTACGTTGATCGTTGAAACTTAACACTTTCAGTTAATCAAGCGATGACTTGGGGGCCGCTACTTTCGGGAGGCCGCTACTTTCGAGGGGCCGCTACTTTTGGGGGGGCCGCTACTTTCGAGGGGCCGCTACTTTCGGGGGGGCCCGCTACTTTCGAGGGGGCCCGCTACTTTCGGGGGGGCCGCTACTTTCGAGGGGCCGCTACTTTCGGGGGGGCCCGCTACTTTCGGGGGGGCCGCTACTTTCGAGGGACCGCTACTTTCGGGGGGGGCCTGCTACTTTCGGGGGGGCCGCTACTTTCGGGGGGGCCCGCTACTTTCGAGGGGCCGCTACTTTCGGGGGGGCCCGCTACTTTCGAGGGGCCACTACTTTCGGGGGGGCCGCTACTTTCGGGGGGGCCCCGCTACTTTCGAGGGGGCCCGCTACTTTCGGAAATTTTGTAGACATCTCAAATTTGTCGCTACTTTTGGGGGGGCACTACTTTCGGGGAGGCCGGTACATGTGCATAATGACGTATCGCAGAAGGTTAATATATTGTTGCTATTATCAAACCAAATTAATTCGAAGGAAGCGTGTGGGTGTGGTATTCCTACAACACCAAACGTGTAGATTTTACAGTGATTATGTTTGATAATAACAAAGCTATATAATCTGCATCGATAATTATGCACGTGTGATGTCAAGATATTTAATTTGCATATCATACCTGAAATATCTCAACAACGAAGTAATGAAACGGAAAACTACAAAAGATGTTATCTTCCTGTTTTTCGTTTCCATTGCAGCACGTAAACACATTGCCATGGTGTTCCAATGAAGTACGCGCCATCAAGTTGCTAACAGTTCATATTGGTGATACTACAGTTCAAGTGATTGCTGTGTGTCTTCCAAGACTGCTCGTGTTATGGAAATCAGTGTCACAGTCACAATGGATTGTGTTGCACAAATGGGTGCTTGACGAGGTATTAGAGACCTTAAGATACCCCGGGTTCGGTTTACGGGTACGGGTACCGCCATTTTTGTTTACTCGTAATATCTACCCATTTTCCTGTGGTAGATCATGGTCTACCCGTACATACGACTACGGGTACGGGTAGATTACCCGTACCCATAAACCGAACCTGGGGTATCTTAAGGTCTCTATTACGAGTAAACAAAAATGGCGGTAGACCTACCCGTAAACCGAACCCGGGGTATCTTAAGGTCTCTATTGGCAGTTGGCACGCACGCTCTAACGGGTTTTCCAACTTACACATGTAAAAAATTCTCGGCTCAGCTAATTGTTGTCAAGATTTGTTCTCAAACGGTTTTGTGGCAAGTCTGTGAAAGAGTTGTAATTTTTCTACGTTTTATAAATCGTGTTATTTTCTGCTGGCTGAGGAATGAAAAAAGCAGAAAATGTTTTCTCACACACTGCTGGGGAACACTGCTGCCAAACGTTTTGCGCATGCGCGACGTCCGAGCTCGTCCCAGGCTCGTCCTCAGAAAAAGAGGAACGAGCTCGGACGTCGCACATGCGCAAAACGTTTGGCAGCGGTATCACCCTGGGTCCCTGGGTACATATTTCGTGATTGACTGCATGTTGCCATTACCATAGACGGCCATTCGTTATTAATTCCTTTCCAGTTGCTGCCCATGGAATTTTCCCCATACGCTTAATAATTCGTAAAATTTTAGCGCATAACCCAGGCAAATAATTTGAAAAATCCACATGACCTGACGACAGTTGAAGACTATCAAGTCACTTTTGTTGCCAAAAAAATTCCGTGCCCAATTTCCCGCCTATTTTGCTTTCCTGAATTTAAGCTCTATTTGTTTAGGAAGAAGAGTTCTTTGACTTGGAACTCACGTCAGTAGACTCTTGCATTGTGATAGTTACAGGAGGAACTTTTTCCAAGGCTTTGGGAAGGTAGAAAATTATATTAAAGCAGTTTTCAGTCGGTTCTTCCGCAGGCAACTCTATGAAGTCAGGAGAGAATTTGAGTAATTGCACAGTTTAGGAAAATGATTCTGCCGTTTCAATTCTTTTTTTTAATTTTCTTTAGAGTGTATTGTGTATTTGATAGAGGCGATTGGAATTTTGACCTGTGCGAGGAAATATCATTTTCAGAGATGGGGTAATATATTATTTTCTTGCGAAATTATTGTCATTGTCACTTATTTTCACCCGCCGACGATAATCTTCACCGTCACTCTTAAAGGGTATGGGCAACAAAAACAACAATTTCAAAAGCAAACCAATGACATGAAGATACAATTTAGTGTGTTATTTAGACCCGAAGTATTCCAATAAAACAAACTAATTGCACTTTTAAAGTTGCTAATCTGCATCAGTATCTGGCATGAGAAAATTTTTCATGATGTCTTACACTGCTAAAGTCAACCGGAAAATTTTTCGGCTGACTCGAGTGGGATTTGAACTCGCACCTTCGGGATTCCGGTCCGCCGCTCTACCTGTTGAGCTATCGAGCCGCACAGGGATTGGAGGCGAGTTCTATCCAACTTAAGTGCACGAGATATTCTCGCGACAACTTAACGCTTATCCGTGAGGACGTGCAGTGTTTCAATTCTAATTCAGAATCATCCTCAGAGACATGAGAAAATTTTTCATGATGTCTTACACGGCTAAAGTCAACCGAAAAATTTTCCGGCTGACTCGAGCGGGATTTGAACTCGCACCTTCGGGATTCCGGTCCGCCGCTCTACCTGTTGACTTTAGCAGTGTAAGACATCATGAAAAATTTTCTCATGTCTCTGAAGATGATTCTGAATTAGTATCTGGCATCTTGGATACATTTTTGATATGCATGTGACGTCACAAGCTGGGTAAAGCGAAAATTTTAGAACCCTCACTCTCGTTTTTACTCCCATCTTCTCTCTTACCTCTATTGTGATTGTAATTGTCGTTTTTTTAGAGAAACGTCGTACAAGCACAAGCATATCTGTCTACTCCCGACCATTAGATCTGCTGAAAACATCCGCGTGGTCCTGGCAAACACGCATGACGAGAAAATCCTTTTGACGAAATGGACTATTGATCTACTGTGCTTGTAATAACTATTGAACGTTTTTGAAGTGATTATACAATACATAATGATGATAATGCTTTGTAGTGCATCATAATGCATAATGCATAATGCTTCTTTACTTTTATTCTCAGTTGCCTTGAGAGTTCGCAAGATTTTCCAGAACTTTATGCTTCTGAGCTGTCGTCCTTACTCCCTGTTTGTGGAAGCAAGTGCCTTCTTCTTGGCTGTGTCGACTCCGATATTCATTTGTGGTGAGTTCAAACTTTTGTTTTGGGAAGAAAGAGAACAGCTTGACATGTGTTCTTCATCTCATACGTTTAACGTATTTTTTTCTTCCAGGAATTACAACAGTTGTGAAATGTTGTGGAAAACGCCACTTGAGCAAAACACGTTTTGTACTCCCGTGTGCCTTAGTGCTGAAACTGTCATGGTATGTAGTTACAACAGTTGTGAACGGTTCTGTAAAATGCCCTACGTTTCATTTGATACTCAACACCATAAGTTTGTCAATTTCTTTTTTCAAGTATTTTCTTCTTCTTTCTTTTAGGGGATGCTTTTCCTGGTTCTGCTCTATAAGGTACAAGCTTTGCTCTTTTCATATTGTTTGACTTCAAAGGGACAAACAGGCAGGCGGTGTCCCGTCAAAAAGTCGTCACTTCTTCAAAACTGTTGGGGGGACGTGTCAATATACAGATAATACTCTTCATAAGACTTAGTATATTTTTGACAATGACAAATACATTTTTCAGATGTTTCACGCCAGTAATGTTCTATAAAGCAAGATGCTCAAAGGCAAAGCGTTTGTTGCCAGTCTTTACTTGTAGCAAGTTTCCATTTTTATAGCTACAAAGTCTGGCATTTTTATAGCTACAGACAGACAGACAGACAGACAGACAGACAGACAGACAGACAGACAGACAGACAGACAGACAGACAGACAGACAGACAGACAGACAGACAGACAGACAGACAGACAGACAGACAGACAGACAGACAGACAGACAGACAGACAGACAGACAGACAGACAGACAGACAGACAGACAGACAGACAGACAGACAGACAGACACAGACAACAGACAGACAGACAGACAGACAGACAGACAGACAGACAGACAGACAGACAGACAGACAGACAGACAGACAGACAGACAGACAGACAGACAGACAAAAACAAGTAAACAATTTGGAAACAAACAATTGCTGTCATTTATGTGGAAAAACATTCAACATACCAGTCTATTTTTGAATTACCATTTGTTTTAGGAACAGAAGTCGTTTGAATTGGTTGTAGTCAACCCGCAGAGCTGTCGTGAAGCATGCCTGAAAACTTTGGATATAGCTCACTTGGTTAAAGACCCGAGGTAACGAAGTGCTACTTCAAGGCTATATTCAGATCTCCCGGTGATGATATTCAAATCCAGACCCTCCCGTTCAGTGATATAGCCCTTTTAACCTCTAAACTTGGGTGTATCACGTGTACCGAAGCAGTTTAAGATTATATAACACTAAGATTATAATAAGATTATATAATTATAACTTACTGGGTTCATCTGAGCCCAACATGGCAAAATATTTAAGTCGAAAATTCAATATTGGGCGAGACCGAAGGTATCCTGCGAGTCAGAGCCCCTTTCCGACCTATTTTTACCATCTCCATTATCAACAAGAATAGTTGATTCCCCAAAGCTCTAAATTGAAAAAAATTAAAAGTTTAAGGTTTTTGCCAACTGAAAAATTCACTCGCCGGGTAGACCGAAGGTCGAGCCTAATATTAAAATTTGAGACTTAAATATTTTCCATGTCGGGCGAAGATGAATCCAATAATACAATACCGACTCTTTTTATTTCTTGACTATGTAGTTATATACACTTAATGTCTGCTCCTGAGGGAAACAGTTTTGTTTTCCCGAGAGTCTTGATATTTCCCGAGACGAAGTCGAGGGAAATATCGAGACTTGAGGGAAAACAAAACTAACTGTTTCCCGAGGGATCAGACATTAAGTGTTTTGTTATATAGCTTGAGTTTCGCTGAATAATTTCGATGTTTATCATGGGAAAGTACACGAAAGACAAACGCTAAGACTTACCAAAACATTTCGCCCGGCTCCGTAATTTCATTTCAACCAAACAAATATGAGTCTCAGAACAAAAGAACAGCAATACATTTCTCCAGTTAATCTTCACACATGCTTTGAAGGCCTATAAATATTCTTTTTTTCGTACCAAACAAGCTTTTGTTTATAGGATGCCGTGAAGAGTTCAAAGTTCTAGCGGGCAAGTGGGCATGCAACAATTGAAAACTTATTGACCGAGCAGGCAATAAGTTCTCAATTATTGCCCGCTCGGTAGACATTGAAATTTAGCTAAGGTCATGTGACCACAAACCAACCAATGACAGTCATCGTTGCATCCAGTGAAACTCTAGCTATATAACAATGTTTGTTATTTTTTAGTGATCGAGTGTTGTGTTATTCTAAATCTGGTTCGTATGTTATCGTCAGTTTTACTCAGGGCCAAATTTTGCTCTGGAATATAGCTTCAGATGAAACAACTGTGCTAAATCCACTTTTCGGTAAGGTGTCCTGCTAATATTCTGCCCCTACAACAGTTTTCTATACTTTATATCACACTGCCTGCGTAGCACTTTGTTTTTAATATTACGTTGTCCATCTTTGTCTCTTGTAGGCGACGTACGCTGCATTTCTCTTGGTCTTCAAGATTCTTTGATCGCATTTGGAACAGACGCGGGTTTAGTTTATCTCAATATTATCACATAATGTTTCAGATGAACTGTTAACTGTAAATAGTTTTTATTTCCTGAGTTGTATGTTTAAAACCAAAAACCAAAATAATTTCAAGTTACCGCGTACGAAATAATTCCAACAGCGAGTTTATCACATTGCGAACCTTTGGATGAAGTAGTATAGGGCCATTGAGTTAGGGTTAGGGTTAGGGTTAGGGTTAGGGTTAGACACATTTGGAATGATTTCCTCAACTTTTCTATTTTGAGGACGACGACGGCAATTAAGTTACTGCATTTAAGATCTTCGTATAGGCTTTCAGGGTCATTTCTGCAAAGCACTCTCAATTCGTCAGAATTTATGCCACAAAAATAAAATAGATATCGTTAGAAAGCTATGAATTTGTAGAATACAATAGTTTCTTTGGTTTCGCGTTAAACACAAACCGTTAATAGTTGTAATTTTTTTAATTAAAACCAGAGGGCCTCACTCGGGGCGGCTTAAGAACAAAGCGTTTCATTTTGTTCAAATTTTTTTTTTTGTTGTTTGATTCCGAGATAAATTTCCAGCAAAACGGTGTCAGCGTTTTTTGATATGTCGAGTTTTGCCGATTTTATTGACGACCAAAGTTAAAAATGCTGTTTTCCGACCAACATTCGGACAAATAAGTCATAAATACGAAATAGGCAATAAATAAAAAACGGCTGACACCGTTTTGCTGGGCATTTATCTCGGAATCGAACTGCAAAAAATTTTTGAACAAAATGAAACGCTTTGTTCTTAAGTCGCCCCGGTGAATCCCTCTGGTTTTAATTAAAAAATTCATTAACGGTTTGTGTTTATCGTGAAACCAAAGACACCATTGTATTCTACATATTCATAGCTTTCTAACGATATTTATTTTATTTTTGTGGCATAAATTCTGACGAATTGAGAGCGTTTTACAGAAATGACCCTGAAAACCTTAACGAAGACCTTAAACGAAATCATGGGATCAGGACATCGTATATTGTATGCTTTATGTATTTTGTAAGATCTTTAAAAAGCAGCCATAGCTTCGACAACATGACGTATGATAGATTAACGCCTAAGTAAACTAACAACTTTTGCTGTTCCTTGCCACAACATTGTCTTGAAAACGTCAAAACGCTTCAGTTGACGTTGTATGTGCAACGAGGACGGTGTTGGGATTACCCTTCGGACTGAAAATTATTCAACGTTTTGTTTTGGTTGAAAAATGCTATTGTACTTGGAACGACGTCGTGACGTTCACGTTGTGCTTGCTTAAGGCGGTTTTCCACTAGGCGACATTTGTCGACCGACTCGACGTTTTTCTTTTGTCTTGGCTAATTAGTTCCACTCGAGAGCTTGCGAGACAAAAGAAAATGTCGCTTCGCGCGACATTTTTCGTCTAGTGGAAAACCGCCTTTAAGGTCCCTAATATCAGCTTAAGTACACCCATAAACGCCCTCCAGGATTCACACCTAATCTCTATCTGGAATCTGGGTGTTCATTTTTCATGGCATCATGGATGTTGCTGAGTGGTTATAATCGCACATCCCAAGTTCATAACTGACTGACTGACTGACTGACCGACTGACCGACCGACCGACCGACCGACCGACCGACCGACCGACCGACCGACCGACCGACCGACCGACCGACCGACCGACCGACCGACCGACCGACCGACCGACCGACCGACCGACCGACCGACCGACCGACCGACCGACCGACCGACCGACCGACCGACCGACCGACCGACCGACGACCGACCGACGACCGACCGACCGACCGACGACCGACCGACCGACCGACCGACCGACCGACCGACCGACCGACCGACCGACCGACCGACCGACCGACCGACCGACCGACCACGACCGACCGACCGACCGACCGACCGACCGACCGACCGACCGACCGACCGACCGACTGACCGACCGACCGACCGACCGACCGACCGACCGACCGACCGACCGACCGACCGACCGACCGACCGACCGACCGACCGACCGACCGACCGACCGACCGACCGACCGACCGACCGACCGACCGACCGACCGACCGACCGACCGACCGACCGACCGACCGACCGACCGACCGACCGACCGACCGACCGACCGACCGACCGACCGACGACCGACCCGACTGACTAACTAACTAACTAACTAACAAGCGAACGAACTAACTAACTAGCTAGCTAACTAACTAACTAACTAACTAACTAACTAACTAACTAACTAACTAACTAACTAACTAACTAACTAACTAACTAACTAACTAACTAACTAACTAACTAACTAACTAACTAACAATAACTAACTGAGTTTTTTTGGCGGGAAAATGTTATTGATTGTGCCTGCAGACCAAATCAGCGGTGTTGCACGAAGAAGCAAAATCAAAGATGGCGGATGAATTCAGCATAAAGTTTTAGTACATTATACCCAGTAAAAGGTTAGTGATAATATTAGTTTTGTTGTCTAAAGACCGATTTGGTCAGGAAAGAGTTAGAGAGATAGTTTATAACTCATTCCTGTCCGAGGGCTTCCCCAGAGGTGAATAAAATTGTCTGGTTTTAGCCAGAATAGAATACTAAAGACCAATTCTGACAGGAAAGAATTAGAGAGAGAGAGTTTATAACTTATTCCTGTCCAAGGGCTTTCCCAGAGGTGAGTAAAATCGTCTGGCATGATGGCCAGTCAGAATACAATACTAAAGACCGATTCAGACAGGAAAGCTAAAGTTAATGGAATTCTTCAGGGGGGTGGGGTGGGGTTACAGATATATTTAATGGAATAGCCCAATGTAGATGACATCTAAAATCAAGTGGTTTTTTCTGTATTTTAGTGCACCCCAATTGGGAAATGTTGCAGAATTTAAGCCAATGTAAGAAGTCTTTATTTCTTAAAACCTCGTTACCTCGCATAATTCCTTGGCCCAGGAAAGAGACCAACCCTAGACATTTCTTAACCAGACAATTGTGCAGTGTAGTTGGGAGTCCTTCAAGCAGCATATGGCTCCAGGTTCTTCAGTCTGGTGGTACAGGCACATCTGCTGGTCTTTATATTTTCACTGATTCCACCAGGTACGCATTGTATCAAATACTGTCGAAGTGCCTATGAAGTGAAAATTATTATTTTCTTAAATGAAAGAACTCTCAAAACGACAAAGTAACATCTTTTGCAGATCTTCATTTCCGTGCCTCCTCGTTGAGATATTTCAATTTTTTTTATATGTAAATTAAACACTTGTATAATGAGTTATCAGAGAAGGTTCGGTATCTTTGCTATTATCAAACAAAATCAATTAAAACTCTGTATGTCTAATGCTGTATGTGAAATAGACACACAGGATCGGCTTCAAAATGATTTCATTAGATAATAGCAAAGATATAGAACTTTCTCCGATAACTCATTATACACGTGTGATATCAAAGTGTTTAATTTGTGTATCAAAGAAACTGAAATATCTCAACGAAGCATGGAAACGAAGATCTGCAAAAGATGTTACGTTGTAGTTTTAAGAGTTCTTTCATTTAAGACAATAATAATTTTCACTTCATATGCACTTTAACAGATAAATGTGTTTCAGCCATTGCTATGACAACAGTGACATTTCAAAATGCCAGTAAATGTACATTTAACTCAATTTATTTCAAAAACGAAGTTCAGTAGTGACCCCCAATTTTTTTGCATTAAAACTTTTCTTTAAATTTAAGAAAGCAATTTTAATTTTTAAAAAATATTCTGTAGATCCAATTTTTTTATTGAAGAAAAATTATGGTTTTCTATTTTTCAAAAAAATTGGATCTATACAGAATTTTTGTATCTACTGTGCATGTGTGAGTAGATACTATGCTATTGTATGTGTAATGTAATGTAATGTAATGTAATGTAATGTAATGTAATGTAATGTAAGTTAACATGTCATTAATGCTGAGGTTGAAACTTTCCACTTGAAATTCTGAAGGTTGCCATTTTTCCACTTTTGAAGAAACAGTAGTGAGCTACCTTAAAGTTGTTCTTCTCTTCATTTAATGCAGGTATCTGGTCAATGCAGGTGAAAACTCTTTAAGACAACTCACAAACGATGGACTTTTTATAAGTGGATTAGACAAAATCTTCCTGACGGGTTCAACAATTAATCACATTGGTGGCCTGACCAATACTTTGCTCGCAACACAAGATAGACACACTGATGACCATCCAATTGATGTGTATGGTCCACATGCTCTCGAGGCATATATGCATACCACTAGGAGATCCTTTCAATATTTGTCAAAATTCAATTTTGTGAAACTAAGTATGTTTAGTGAGAGAACATCTTGGCAGAAAGTACTGAAAGATGAAAATTTTACTATACGTGGCTGTTTCTTAAATAATGAACCCAGCAAAAGGGATGACAATGTTATTTACCCATGTCTCACTATTTCATATGCTTTTGAGTTGAATCAACCACCAAGAAGACTTTCTGTAGATGCTGCTCAAGAGCTTGGTGTTCCTAAAGATATGTTTCACACGGTGGCTGAAAAATGTCAAATGGGTGGTTCTGTTACTTTACCTTGTGGCAAAGTGGTATGATTACTGTTGCATATTTACTTTAATACAGTATATGTAGTTTGTATATGTTTACAATTTTTAATAATTCATACTATACCGGATAGCTTTTGTGCCGGCACGAAAACCGTACTGTTCACACACAAAACGCCCAGTGCTACAGCACAATTTCTGTGCCGGTACGCCGCTGCGCCGCTGCGATCTCGAAAGAGGTACATCTTTTATCGGATAGCTTTTTGTGCTGTTTCAGCTCCAGTGTGAACGGAGTTCGAAGTCGTTTCGGCAGTAAATTAATAGAATAGAGCGTGGTGGTTGGTTGTTTCGTACGGCATAATTATTTGCCGTTTCGTGCCGAGTCTGTTCACATGATACCAGATAGGTTTTCGTGCTGGCTCAAAAACGTATCTGGTATAGTGTGAACGGGCCCTATTGTATCGCTGTGTAGTGGGGTATAACCAAAAACAAAAGAAATTAATGTTTAATCAGTGCTTTGAAATCGGAGGAAAAGTACTAGTACTTTGAAATAAGGCAAGTTATATTATGTTTCAGAGCTATCTTTGAGAAGTCAGTTCAAATACTCGACGTCGGACTTACCAGGATTACAAAGCCCTCGTGCATCAAAAAGCACTCGGACTTTGAAATCCTGGTAAAGTCCTCCGTCTCGTATTTGAACTATTACGCAAAGTACGTACAGTACAGTGTACAGCACAGTGTAGTAGTACAATACAATATTGTACTCTAGTATTAAGCTTGCCCCTTTCTCGTTTGGGCAGACAAGTCACGTTTTTAACGCTCCGTTTTTGGTTCTCACCAATGCGGTTAGACAACTATGCTTCACAACAATTGACGGTGCTGAAAAAGATGGTGGCGATACATTTAACCACATGCTTTGCAACCTCAAATCAGCTCAAACGACAACTAAACACTGTTTATCTTAAATGAGGGGAGCACGGATGGCGTGTGCTATTAGGGCACTGCCTCTCACCAATAGTTAAGCCCGGTTAGACGGGGTTAGTACTTGGATGGGTGACCGTCTGGGAATAGCCCCGTTCTCGAGCTTGGGACTCATGTGAGTAGAGTTTAGTTGGTCTCTCCCTCTATATAACTGGACGGCAGGTGCCCCACGAAAAAATGGCCTAAATACACGCCATTAGGCGCCATCTTGTTAGGTCTGAGCCGCAAAATTGACCAATCACAGATGACCCTGACAGGACGCCATCTTGTTAGGTCTAAAATTAACCAATCAGCAAACCAGAAAATCAAAGATGGCGCCGTTCAATTGGGGACACTTCATGTAATACAAAAGTACCGTGGTCTCTCCTGTGCTTCGAGGGTTTTTCGCCGGGTTCTCCGGTTTTCCTCCCTCCGTAAAATCAACACCTATAGGTCGTAGCTGTAAATGGAGGACCCCACCAGCTCTGCTGAAAAACTTATCCTCCTTAAATAAAGAGGAATAAGAATAATAAGCTTCACGGACACTTTGATGTTTTTTTTACTTTGTGTAGATCAACCCAAATGATGTTCTTTGTGCTCCGCAACCCAAACAATCCTTCCTAGTTATTGACTGTCCATCTCAGCACGTTTTGAAAACATTGACACAATTTAACCAATCTAATATCTTCAACCAAGATCTCGATGTTCACGTTAACCTAATAATACATATCACACCTTTGGAAATTGCCGGAACACCGGAATACAAAGCTTGGATGGAGAATTTTGACCCTAGAACAAACCACGTATTAATGAATCAGGAAATCAATTCTAGTCCTAGACGAACATTTTCCGGCTTTGATAAAATCTACGAGAAACTAAACGAGGACAATCCACGGGTATTTCCAAATTTGAGTTATTCGAGTATAAACTCGGAGTTTCTTAAAGATGGTGATTTTTCAAGTAATGTTACGTCTGGATTGCCTTCCTTGAAATACACTTTTAGACCATATAGGTTGGTGGGTTTTGAAGAAAACGCCGCACTATCGAATTTGGAACGTTCTGAAAGACTTGGAAGGAACGTAGGGCGGCGTGTGACGTCTGATAGCTGTTTGAATGAAAGGAATGATTTTGAAGTGGTTTTTCTGGGGACTGGATCGAGAGTATCGTCTAGTCTTAGGAATACAAGTGGCATTCTGGTAAACATGACGTGAGTACACATTGCTTACCATAACGCTTTGCGAGTGGTTCTTTTCACCAATAACGACCATTTATTCTAGAAGTCTGTATCGGAAGAAGTCACGATTGGTGTGTCCGCTTAATAGAGGTTATTCTGTTCATTGGGACCCAAGATAGGTGTCCGCTTCTGCTTAATAGGGGTGTCCGCTTAATAGGGTTGTAACTATAGGGTTTTATTAAAGAAATGGCTGGGACCTTTCATAGGTGTCCGCTTAATAGGGTTGTCCACTTAATAGGGGTGTCCGCTTAATAGGGTTGTAACTCTAAGGTTTTATTAAAGAAATGGCCAGGACCTTTCATAGGTGTCCGCTTATACACCTAAAAATCTCACAGCTTGTCAACACGATGTGTTCGCAACAGGCTTGTAACAAGGCTGTTAACAGGTTGTAACAATGCTGTTCATTCAAGAAGCTGCTACGACCTTGTTAGCATCAACCTGTTAACAACTTGTTGAGTGCAGAGCGGTAACAGGTTGTTGGAACAACTTGTCATCAGTCTGTTGGAGTCATCAGCCTTGTTACAAGTTGTCAACAACCTGTTACAGACATGTTAACAGACTGGGACAGCCAGTGCGAACACATGACGGTGACAGCCTGTTGAACAGCCTTGTAACAACTTGCTTGCAGGGATGTAACAGCTTGTGCGTTTTTACGTGTGTAATAGGGGTGTCCACTAAGAGGGGTTCGACTGTATAACTTTCTCGATAGCTCATTATGCACATGTGACGTCAAAATATGTAATTTACATATCAAGCAAACTGAAATATCTCAACAACGAAGCAAGGAAACGAAAAACAGCAAAATATGTCATTTTGTTTCAAATAAGGCAGACTTAATTTTTGTTTCATAGGCACTTTAATCTAAAAGTACAACAAAAGTTAAAAGAATATTAAATATTAAAATAGTTTTTTCGCTGAGCATTTGAATTATTTTCGTTACGTTATTAATTTTTGTTTTTTAAGTGGCAACGTGTCTTTGCTCATGGACTGTGGTGAAGGGACATACAGACAGATGTGCCATCATTATGGAGAAGATGTCGACATGATTTTAAAGCAACTTCGTGCTGTGTTCGTCTCTCATATGCACATCGATCATCACTTGGTAAACTGGTTTTCCATATATTCATAGCATGTGTAGCAGTTGACGTCATCAAAACGTTGTTTGCCATACATTATTCTCTGAACATATAATATATCTATGCTACTGTGGCTTTAATGTGCTTTATTTTTACCTTAGGGTTTAGTTAATATTTTGCTGCAGAGAAAGAAGCTTGTGGTATGTTTGCTTTCTTACTGATCATTTACGAAGGAGGGCGTGAGAGACCATAGTCAATCGAGAAATGGTCTGGAGACTGGGCAAACTTCAAAGCGCCTATAATGAGCTGTGATTTTATGTTGAACCGTACCTTACACCGTGCACATCCTTTGTTTTAGGTTTATTAATATTTAAATTACACGGTTGAGTGATTGAACTGAAATGTTGCTATTGGACAATTCGTTCATTATACTAAAATACAATGTGTTCAGTGACCGTACACCGTGCACAAAAATGCATAAAGGCAAACAAAAAGATAGACAAAAAACTTTAGCGGAGTTTCCAGACCATATCTCGATTAACTATGGTTTCTGCTTCCTGGCTCCCTCAGTCTCTCCATAGTCAATCAAGATATGGTCTGGAAACTCCGCTAAAGTTTTTTGTCTATCTTTTTGTTTGCCTTTATGCATTTTTGTGCACGGTATACGGTCATTGAACACATTGTATTTTAGTATAATGAACGAATTGTCCAATAGCAACGTTTCAGTTCAATCACTCAACCGTGTAATTTAAATATCAATAAACCTAAAACAAAGGATGTGCACGGTGTAAGGTACGGTTCAACATAAAATCACAGCTCATTATAGGCGCTTTGAAGTTTGCCGAGTTTACAGACCATATCTCGATTGACTATGCAGGAACGCAGCCATCCAGCGAGGCAGGTCGTTAGCCAGGCAGCCGGCCAGGCAGTCGGCTAAGCAGAAAGCCAGGCAGCAAGCCAGGTAGACAGTCGGCTAGGCAGAAAATCAGCCAGCAAGCCAGGTAGACAGTCGGCTAGGCAGAAAACCAGCCAGCAAGCCAGGTAGACAGTCGGCTAGGCAGAAAACCAGCCAGCAAGCCAGGTAGACAGTCGGCTAGACAGAAAACCAACCAGCAAGCCAAGTAGACAGTCGGCTAGGCGGAAAACCAACCAGCCGGCCAGGCAGTCGGCTAAGCAGAAAGCCAGGCAGCAAGCCAGGTAGACAGTCGGCTGGGCAGAAAACCAGTCAGCAAGCCAGGTAGACAGTCGCCTAGGCAGGAACCAGCCAGCAAACCAGGTAGACAGTCGGCTAGGCAGAACACCAGCCAGCAAGCCAGGTGGACAGTCGGCTAGGCAGGAAACCAGGCAGCAAGCCAGGTAGACAGTCGGCTAGGCAGAAAACCAGCCAGCAAGCCAGGTAGACAGTCGGCTAGGCAGAAAACCAGGCAGCAAGCCAGGTAGACAGTCGGCTAGGCAGGAAACCAGGCAGCAAACCAGGAACCAGCCAGCAAACCAGGTAGACAGTCGGCTAGGCAGAAAACCAGCCAGCAAACCAGGTAGACAGTCGGCTAGGCAGAAAACCAGCCAGCAAGCCAGGTAGACGATCGGGCCAAGTATACAGGTAGGCAACCAGCTGCAAAGCCAGGCAAGGAGACAGGTAGCCAGCCGAGCTAGGCAGTTATTCAATTCATTTAATATGATAGTTTGTTTGTTTTTTCCTTTGGTGATTTATTCCTGTACGTCTTATTACTTTCTTACATATATTTATACACACTCATGCGTGAGTTTATGTACTTGCCAAAGACACACTTTTTATTACACAGGGCGACTCCGATTATGTCCGTATTATCGGCCCCGAAAGCTTGGATTTATATTTAAGATATATTGAAATGCTGAGTGGAGAGTCGCTGAATTTCAGGTAAGAAGAAAAGAAAAATCAAAACATTAAAGGACATTGGCAACAAAAATTATGGAGGGAGGGAGGGAGGGAGGGAGGGAGGGAGGGAGGGAGGGAGGGAGGGAGGGAGGGAGGGAGGGAGGGAGGGAGGGAGGGAGGGAGGGAGGGAGGGAGGGAGGGAGGGAGGGACGGAGGGAGGGAGGGACGGACGGACGGACGGACGGACGGACGGACGGACGGACGGAGGGAGGGAGGCAGGCAGGCAGGCAGGCAGGCAGGCAGGCAGGCAGACAGACAGGCAGGCAGGCAGGCAGGCAGGGAGCGAGGCATAAAGATCCTGGCTTGCGAGGTTGGGAGGGAGGGAGGGGAGGGGAAGGGAGGGGAGGGAGGGAAGGAAGGGGAGGGAAGGGAAGGGAAGGAGGGAGGGAAGGAAGGAAGGAAGGAAGGAAGGAAGGAAGGAAGGAGGGAAGGAAGGAAGGAAGGAATGGAGGAAGGAAGGAAGGAAGGAAGGAAGGAAGGAAGGAAGGAAGGAAGGAAGGAAGGAAGAAAGAAAGGAAGGAAGGAAGGAAGGAAGGAAGGAAGGAAGGAAGGAAGGAAAGAAGGAAGGAAGGAAGGAAGGAAGGAAGGAAGGAAGGAAGGAAGGAAGGAAGGAAGGAAGGAAGAAAGAAAGGAAGGAAGGAAGGAAGAAAGGAAGGAAGGAAGGAAGGAAGGAAGGAGGGAATTAGGGAGGGAGGCCCTAATAAATTATTCTCTCTTTTCTTGTAACCCTTTCTCTAATATGTTCTCTGTAATAAGTTCCTTTCTAATAAGTCCCTCCCCCCTCTCTAATAAATTCCTTTCTAATAAGTCCCTCCCCTCTCTAATAATTTCTCAACTGTAAAAAGCCCTCCCTCTCTCATAGATTCTCTTTTCTAATAACCACTCCCTAACAACAACACCTCAGCATTAACTACGATCAGAAAGGTTTGATCTCTGCAATTATTTAGATTTACTCAATTTTGGTGGCTGAAGAGAGGAGCAGGAAAAAGGGAAGGACGACTGTTCAGCGAATCACTTGGACTTTCATCGGTATGTTTGAGATTCAAATTCGAAAACGTTGTATTAGCGGTAGAGTGATGTTTTAACACAAATTGGTGTGTGCAGCCGTGGCTCGGTGCCAGTCTCCCTCCCATTTTAATATTTTGTTTTGAGCACTTAAGTAATAAAAATTAACTATTTTACAATTATCTAATACATAGCACTAAATTCACGACCCCATCAACTTTTTGCTGCAGTGTATTAACTATCGTGATTAAAAAAATGATATTCTAAAACTCATTAATAATTCATGAGGAAAACACAAAGAAAATCCATGTTTAATGAGGGTCTATATATGTGATATAGATTCCTCTTGATTTACATAAAGTGACCGGCTTTGATTTTCTCGACTTAGACAACGTTTTTTTTAGAAAAATTACTACGCCAATGAACTTACCAAATAGATCGTTTTAGAAGTAATTTACAGAATTCGTGTCCGTTCTGTATCGGCATACAGTATACCCGATGCAGAACGCCACGGTTACTCATTCTGTAAATAGTACATATCATTGTTATTAATACTTATCATTGTTATTATTACTTATTATTCTTCTATCAGATTTCCGTTATTCCGACAAAACACAGTGATTACTCGCATGGTGTTGCCCTTGAGCGTAATGGCTGGAAGATCGTCTACTCTGCAGATACAAGACCATGCAAGCAGTTGATCGATGCTGGTAAGACCGACACTGCTTGGTTGGAGGCGAAGCAATTCGCCGATTTTGTACATGGTCGTTGCTACGCCTCATGTATACTTGCAACTAAATAGAAGAATTGCACGTTCCATTTCATTATTGATTAGACTAACGTCTGTATTCTAAACGCTCACTCACACTCAATGAGTGACCCCTCACACTCACACTCACACTCACACTCACACTCACACTCACACTCACACTCACACTCACACTCACACTCACACTCACGCTCACGCTCACGCTCACGCCCGCGCTCGCGCTCGCGCTCGCGCTCGCGCTCGCTCTCGCGCTCGCGCCCGCGCCCGCGCCCGCGCCCGCGCCCGCGCTCGCGCTCGCGCTCGCTCTCGCGCTCGCGCCCGCGCCCGCGCCCGCGCCCGCGCCCGCGCCCGCGCCCGCGCCCGCGCCCGCGCCCGCGCCCGCGCCCGCGCCCGCGCCCGCGCCCACACCCACACCCACACCCACACTCACACCCCGCACCCGCACTCGCACTCACACCAATACTCACACCCACACTCACACCCCGCACCCGCACTCGAACTCACACTCACACCAATACTCACACCCACACTCACACCCCGCACCCGCACCCGCACTCACACTCACACCAATACTCACACCCACAGTCACACCCCGCACTCGCACTCACACTCACACCAATACTCACACCCACACTCACACTCACACTCACACTCACACTCACACTCACACTCACACTCACACTCACACTCACACTCACACTCACACTCACACTCACACTCACACCCACACCCACACCCACACCCACACCCACACCCACACCCACACTCACACTCACACTCACACTCACACTCACACTCACACCCACACCCACACCCACACCCACACACACACACCCACACCCACACCCACACCCACACCCACACCCACACCCACACCCACACCCACACCCACACCCACACCCACACCCACACCCACACCCACACCCACACCCACACCCACACCCACACCCACACTCACACTCACACTCACACTCACACTCACACTCACACTCACACTCACACTCACACTCACTCACACCAATACTCACACCCACACTCACACCCCGCACTCGCACCCCGCACTCGCACTCACACTCACACTCACACTCACACTCCCACTCACACTCACACTCAATGAGTGGCCTCTCACACTCCGAAGTGCAACTCACCACTCAATGAGTTCCCATTCAATTGCTTCTTGTTTTAGGCGAAGGCGCCACGTTACTTATTCATGAGGCGACGTTCGAGGATCAATTGTTAGAAAGAGCGAAAGCAACGAGCCATTGGTAATACATTCAAAAACAATATACAGTGTGTATAAAAAAAACTCTGAAGCCTTAGAAAACAACCTATTGTAGTACTTTGAAAGCCCTAAAAGCGCTGCGTTATAAATTAATCAGCACATAAGTTAAACAGGAAGAGAAAAAGTTTTTAAATACTTTCACCATGCATACACTTCAAGTTATCTTAATTTCCCAGGTGTATAAGACCGTGTGTTTTACGCATCTGTGGGTTCACCGAAGTGCTTAGGGCTTTCAAACTACTACAATAGGTTGTTTTCTAAGGGTTCAGGTTGTTTTTTTGATACACACTGTAGTGCTGTTTACATTTGTTCAAGTAACAAACACAAAACACAAACCGAAACACTTCCCGTGACATACGTAATGACATAGGAGAAATTTGAGGTGAAAGTTGGCTTAATTTATGCAAGTGTTTGATTACGTATTCAAACTCCATCTCGGTACTGATTTTCTTTGTTTTTATTTTATGAATTATTGAATAATTTGAAAATTATTTATGTTGGTTCGTTAAGTTTGTCTAATTATGCGTTTGTTGTTTTTTTAGCACGGTATCAGAAGCTCTCAGAGTCAGTAAATTAATGAAGGCCCAGTATACCATCCTTACTCATATTAGTAGTCGACATCTGTTTCCTTGCAAAGTTTCCCGCCTTCCTGCACGAGTGAGTTTTGCGTTCGACCATATGACGGTGAGTAACGTAAGTTATCTGAGCAAGATTGTATATGCTTAGAGGTAGTAGGAGTGATAGGAGGAGGAAGAGGGGTTGTGGTAGTAGGGGTGATAAGAGGGGGAGGAAGAGGAAGAAGGCTAGTGGTAGTAGGGGTGATAGGAGAAGGAAGAGGGGTAGTGGTAGTAGGAGTGATAGGAGGAGGAAGAGGAAGAGGGGTAGTGGTAGTAGGAGTGATAGGAGGAAGAGGAAGATGGATAGTGGTAGTAGGGGTGATAGGAGGAGGAAGAGGTGTATTGGTAGTAGGGGTGATATGAGGAGGAAGAGGGGTAGTGGTAGTAGGAGTGATAGGAGGAGGAAGAGGGGTAGTGGTAGTAGGAGTGATAGGAGGAAGAGGAAGATGGATAGTGGTAGTAGGGGTGATAGGAGGAGGAAGAGGTGTATTGGTAGTAGGGGTGATATGAGGAGGAAGAGGGGTAGTGGTAGTAGGAGTGATAGGAAGAGGAAGAAGGCTAGTGGTAGTAGGGGTGATAGGAGAAGGAAGAGGGGTAGTGGTAGTAGGGGTGATAGGAGAAGGAAGAGGGGTAGTGGTAGTAGGAGTGATAGGAGGAGGAAGAGGGGTAGTGGTAGTAGGAGTGATAGGAGGAAGAGGAAGAGGGGTAGTGGTAGTAGGAGTGATAGGAAGAGGAAGATGGGTAGTGGTAGTAGGGGTGCTAGGAGAAGGAAGAGGGCTAGTGGTAGTAGGAGTGATAGGAGGAGGAAGAGGTGTATTGGTAGTAGGGGTGATAGGAGGAGGAAGAGGGGTAGTGGTAGTAGGAGTGATAGGAGGAGGAAGAGGGGTAGTGGTAGTAGGAGTGATAGGAAGAGGAAGAGGGGTAGTGGTAGTAGGAGTGATAGGAAGAGGAAGAGGGGTAGTGGTAGTAGGAGTGATAGGAAGAGGAAGATGGGTAGTGGTAGTAGGAGTGATAGGAGGAGGAAGAGGGGTAGTGGTGGTAGGAGTGATAGGAGGAAGAGGAAGAGGGGTAGTGGTAGTAGGGGTGATAAGAAGAGGAAGAGGGGTAGTGGTAGTAGGAGTGATAGGAGGAGGAAGAGGGGTAGTGGTGGTAGGAGTGATAGGAGGAGGAAGAGGGGTAGTGGTAGTAGGAGTGATAGGAGGAGGAAGAGGGGTAGTGGTAGTAGAAGTGATAGGAGGAGGAAGAGGAAGAGGAAGAGGGGTAGTGGTAGTAGGGGTGATAAGAAGAGGAAGAGGGGTAGTGGTAGTAGGAGTGATAGGAGGAGGAAGAGGGGTAGTGGTGGTAGGAGTGATAGGAGGAGGAAGAGGGGTAGTGGTAGTAGGAGTGATAGGAGGAGGAAGAGGGGTAGTGGTAGTAGGAGTGATAGGAGGAGGAAGAGGAAGAGGGGTAGTGGTAGTAGGAGTGATAGGAGGAGGAAGAGGGGTAGTGGTGGTAGGAGTGATAGGAGGAGGAAGAGGGGTAGTGGTAGTAGGAGTGATAGGAGGAAGAGACCCTAGAATCCAAAATTTTCCGGGGGGCATGCCCCCGGAACCCCCTAGATATCTCGCGTCTTCGACGCTCGCTACATCAGCCCCCCCAATAGAAAATTGCTTCCTACGGCCCTGATACGTACATCATTCCTTCTTAGATTCAACAAAAAGACCTTCCAACATTGCATGGGATGATGCCAAATCTAGAAAAAACAGTACTCCGTTACCATCAAGGACGCAGATTTCCCAGGAAGAAATTATTAAAAAGCCTGAAAAACTCGCGTGACTCAACCTATCCATAGTCAAATATGTAAACGCTAAGCCAGGCCTAGGACTATCTCTGGCGACTTCTACCGCCGGGCGCCGGCGTGTCGAAATGAAGAATGGTCAAAATTGTTTCGACAATTATGTCAAACGAATTTTGTAAATAATCAGGAGAAGGTCAGATTTTTATGAAATTCTCGTCCGATTCTCGACCAAATTCAACCAAAATTGACTGGGTTGGTCCTTGATCTGTGGCCAACTTTTCCACAATGCTTATAAAAAAATATTTAATTCTTTGAACGTTTTCATGGCGATAAAGTAATATAAATAAGTTTTGTGGAAACACCACGTAAAATATTTCTTTGCTAAGCTTTCGGCCTGTTGTCTCAGGCCTTCATCAGAGCAATAATAACAAACTGTTGGCTCACGTCATTTATAAACTAAGCAACTGATCAATTAAATCACGTAAGAATACAATGGCGTATCACGTTAATTTTATTAATTAGAAAACAAAATCAAGAATGTTCTCCGAATAGGGCACGCCACGTGCTATTTAATGGCTGTCCCTCCTGAGAAGTAGTGTGATGTTTTGCGATCTCAATGGATTCTCTTGTTCTTCGCGTGAAGTATTGCATGTCGGTGATGACTCTTCCCACTTAACACGATGGTCATACTTCCAAGCGTGTTTGGCAACAGCAGACTTTTCTTGTTGCGCTTTTATGCAACATGCCTTGTGTTCCTTCAGGCGAGTTGAGAGATTCCTTCCCGTTTCCCCATGTATACCAAGCCACATTCACAGGGAATGCGATACACTCCAGGCTTAGATATATTTTATATACGTGGAAGAAATATTTTACGTGGTGTTTCCACAAACTTATTTATAAAAAAATATTCCTTGAGATGTCCTAGAGACACACAGACAAGGTAAAAACAAGGTCTGAGGTAACTACACATTTGATTCGAAAGCACGTTTCACGTAATTTTTATGAATACGATTTTCCACTGTACAGTACATCTCTGTTGAGTAGTCTTACGTCACAGATCTTTAATGACACTATAGCAGTCGTTACCATGACGTATATCCACTTCGATTGCTGGTAAGTCCGCTTTGCAACAAGAACTGAAGGCTCAAATTTTGGGTTACACATTGAGCATGGCGTTCATTTTGGAGTAGTGACAGGCTGTGTTTTTAGCGAAGAAATGGTATGGTAGTAAACGTTTTATTGTTGCAATTTAATGTAAGGGTAGTTCACACTTTACCGTACCCGAGTCATCACTGTGTCAGGTTAGCGTATAAAACTAGGCAATAAACACCTTAGTGGGTCACTAGTCACTACTATAAATTAGAGTTAGAGTTTTTGTTTGGGTTAATAGGTCATCAAATTAAGTTCGCTTGATGGCGTAGGAAATCGCTGAATTTCCCTTGCTTTGCCTGTCTTTGTCTTGTGTCTTGCCTTGTGTTTGTTTTGTTTTGTCTTGACTCTTGTGTTGCGTTGCCTTGGCTTCAATCAAGGAGGATTTTTGAGGGGGGGGGGGGGGGGGGGGGGGGTCGTTTTTAGGACAGTGACGACACAAATCTAGGGGGTCCGGGGGCATAGCCGCCGTGGAAAGTTTTGAACTTTGGGTCTGTAAAATGGCAAGCTACCAAGTAATAAAGGTTTTAAATCATGATCACATGTTTTAGGTGTCAGAGAGAGTAGAAGTAATTTTTGACATCCAAAATTTCCCTTGCACCCCCCAAAAGGGGGTTGGTCACACCCCTGACCCCCATCTCATTGTGCACCTGTCGTCAATGCCTTGTACAGTGGAACCTCCTCAACCTCGTTAATAGAGACCTTAAGATATCCTGGGTTTGGTTTATGGGTACTACCTGTATAGTCATATGTACAGGTAGACCATGAGCTATGACAGAAAAATGGGTAGATATTATGAGTAAACAAAAATGGCCGTACCCGTAAACCGAACCTGGGGTATCTGATCACCAGGTGGTTGTATTAACGGGGGAGTATTACACTACTTAGAATGTATTAAGGCCAGAAAAAAGTAATTGGTCATATGGCAGGGTTCCACTGTATATTTAGAGGCTAGTCTTGAATAAATGGCATTTATATTATTTCTTCTACATGTAATTTTCTTTTTCCACTACTCTGAAAGGTAATTACAATCAGTTGGCAGAACTGGCATATTGGGGGGGGGGGGGGCAATTACTGATTACTCTGCTGGGAATTTTTGAAATCTCAAACTAAATAAATAATCATGAGATTACCTGATTATGATGAGATTACTTTTTCATGTTACATATAGGCACTTTAAATGGATTGAGTGTTAGTGAAACTAGTGACTCAGGCCACACAGTTGCTAATTGCTAATAGTGGTGTTATGAAAGACAAGGAAGACACTGAATGCAAGGAAGCTGAACAGGTTGATATGGAAGAGAAAAGCAAAAAGAAGAAGAAAAAAAAGAGAAAACATACCAACGAAAGGGACTCGAACATCCAGGATATAAAAGATGAACAACTTAGTGATAAACAAGAGACAAGTGTCAGGCAATCGATTGATAGCAAAAACAGTGAGTCAGGCAATGAAATTGTTATAAATAGTAGTTCTATGAAGGAGAAGAAGAAAACCAAATGCAATGATGCTGAACAGATTGAAGTAGAAGAGAAAAGCAAAAAGAAGAAGAAGAAGAGAAAAGTTGAAAATGATGATGATGAAAGGTACTTGTGCACCCAAGATAGGGATGAACAACCTTGCAATGTGCAAAAGAAAAGTGGCAGTTCAAAGCAATCGAATGTTAGTGAAACTGGTGAATCAGACCACATAATTACCAATAGTGCAGCAGCAGACAAATTCCAGCTTAATGAGGAAAGATGCAAAGAATTGCGCATTTGTTTTAGTACTAAGAACACTGATTCCTCCTTCGACCCTATTGTTATCAATGACCGCCCAATTGACATCATATCTGATGTCAAGATTCTCGGTCTTAATATATCCAGTAATCTGAAATAGAATGGTCACATTGACACAATTGTAAAAAAATCTCGGAAATGTCTGTATAGTCTATCACAACTTAAACGGTCGGGCCTGGGGTCTACTGAGCTTATTCACTTTTATCTTGCCTGTATTCGTCCTATTACCGAATATGTATGTCCTATTTTTCATGACAGCATCCCGGCCTATCTCTCTTATGACCTCGAGGGTGTTCAAAAGCGTGCCATGAGGATAATTTTTCCTTTCCGCTCATACGATGAAGTGTTACGCGAGGCTGGTCTTGTTAAACTATCCAACAGGCACCAAACCCTTGTGGATAGTTTGTTCACGGAAATTGTTGAAAACAATCAGAACAAACTTCACTGCTTGCTTCCAGCACGAAACCAACAAACTCGGAATCTTAGGCAACAGAGTGAATTTAGACCTGTTTTTAAAACAAATCGTTTTCGCAACAGTTTTATAACTTTTAATGCCCTTAAGGCCTAGTTACTACATTGTTTTAACTATTTTTATTTGCTTTTAATTATTTGAATTTCTATTTAGGATTTTGTTATATTGTAAAAAATTTTGTAATTCAACCTTATGGTTGCAAAGAAATTTTGAATGAACCATCTATCTATCTATCTATCTATCTATCTATCTATCTATCTATCTATCTATCTATCTATCTATCTATCTATCTATCTATCTATCTATCTATGTATCTATCTATCTATCTATCTATCTATCTATCTATCTATCTATCTATCTATCTATCTATCTATCTATCTATCTATCTATCTATCTATCTATCTATCTATCTATCTATCTATCTATCTATCTATCTATCTATCTATCTATCTATCTATCTATCTATCTATCTATCTATCTATATCTATCTATCTATCTATCTAGTGGTACCATGGAAGACAAAGAGAAAACCGAATGCAAGGATGATAAACAAACTGAAGAAGAGAGAAGCAAAAAGAAGAAGAAGAAGAAGAGGAGAAAAGTTGAAGATGATAATGAAGAGAAGGATTCATGCATCCGAGATGGAGGTGACGAACTTAGCAATAAACAATTGAAAAGTGGTTTAAAGCAAGCAGAAATTGCAAAAAACAGTGAATCTGATCACCGACTTGCTGATAGCCGTGCTCTGAAGAACGAGGAGGCTGATGTTTGTGGACGGATTGAAGTAGAAGAGAGAAGCAAAAAGAAAAAGAAGAGAAAGAATCAGGTTGAATATGACTCTTGCTCTCGAGGTACTAGAGATGAAGAACTTGGCGATAAACAGACTGAATGTTTTAGTTTAAAGCAAAAAGAAGTTGGCAAAAATAGCGAATCCGACCACCAAGCTATTAAGACTAGTGGTGCTCTGAAGAACCAGGAGAAAACCGAATGCAAGGACGCTGGACAGATTGAAATAGCAAACAAAAAGAAGAAAAAGAAGAGGAAGGGTCAAGTTCAGGAAGATGATGAAAAGGATTTTTGTGCACGAACAGAAGATGGAAAAAATAGTGGATCCGACCACAGAGCTACTAATAGTGGTGCTCCGAAGGACACAGTGAAAACCGAATGCAAGGACGCTGGACAGATTGAAAAAGCCGAGAAAAGCGAAAAGAAGAAAAACAAGAGGAAAAGTGAAGTTCAGGAAGATGATGATGAAAAGGGTTCTTGCGCTCAAAGCAGAGATGAAGAGCGAGCAGAGTTTCAAAAAGACACTGAATCAAGCGATATAGTTAACAATGATGACTGCCCGAAAGGCACCGAGAAGACAAAATGCAAGAATGATGCCAAGAAGAAGAAAACGAAACGCAAGAGAGAAGAGTGCTCGAATGAAGCAGAAGGCGTTTTGAATGACGCTGGTGATTATTGTACAGAAGGGCAAGAAGGGCCTGCGAAGAAATCAAAGGATAATGGTATTTTTAAACAAATAAGTATTGTAACTACCTACACACGTAAAAATCTCACAGCTTGTCAACAGGATGTGTTCGCAACAGGCTTGTAGCAAGGCTGTTAACAGGTTGTAACAATGCTGTTCATTCAAAACGCTGCTACAACCTTGTTAGCATCAACCTGTTAACAACTTGTTAAGTGCAGAGCGGTAACAGGTTGTTGGAACAACTTGTCGTCAGTCTGTTGGAGTCAGCAGCCTTGTTACAAGTTGGGACAGCCAGTGCGAACACATGACGGTGACAGCCTGTTGAACAGCCTTGTAACAACTTGCTTGCAGGTAGATAGATAGATTGCTTTATTTAACCACGCTAACATCGTCAGCAGAAGCTGGTTTCCACGATGGGCATGTACAACAGTTGAAATAAGATTACATTTTTAACAAATAGGAAAATAACAGAACAGTTTACATTTAGCCATATTACATTAACAGTTATAGTATTTACATATCTTAGGTATCTTACATTTCTTAGTTTGTATCAACATAAGTGGCAATCTTTTGTTTAAAACTTGAAAAGGGTTTGGTATCTCTTATGTTTGGTGTTAGGGAATTCCATATCGGGGCGCCATCAAACATAAGACTTTTTTTCATATTGTTTGTTCGTGGTTGTGGCAAACATATTTTGGAAGTATTTGGTGTGTAACAGCTTGCGCGTTTTTACGTGTGTAGTATGTAATTATAAGTCTACATTCTGTGAAAAACAAAACAACCCGTTGACCCTTTAGTGGCCACAGTTGCCTTTTGGCAACTTATTAATGTTACTCTGACTAACGTCGTAAATCTAGCCAATAATGGATTAAACGAATTACTTCATTTCAAATTTTGAACAACGTCAAAGAAAAAAAAATGAAGGCTCTATCCGCGGGGTTATCTCTACCTAAAAGTTCTCTTGAACAAAACCATAGTCTTGAGGCTTACAGATACACTATTACAGTTAACACTAACATACAGACATGCCTCCAGCCCCAAGTATTACGCATTTTCGTGTGAATAGTCTTCTATTGAATGGTTACACTGTTAAATTTTAGGAAGAATCGAGAATAAGAAGTCAAAGAAGTCGACGGAAAAGCCGGATCTGTCTGAAGAGAAGGTATACAAACAAACAAACAAACAAACAAACAAACAAACAAACAAACAAACAAACAAACAAACAAACAAACAAACAAACAAACAAACAAACAAACAAACAAACAAACAAACAAACAAACAAACAAACAAACAAACAAACAAACACACACACACACACACACACACACACACACACACACACCAAACAAACAAACAAACAAACAAACAAACAAACACACACACACACACACACACACACACACACACAAACAAACAAACAAACAAACAAACAAACAAACAAACAAACAAACAAACAAACAAAACAAACAAACACGCTCACAAACACACACACACAAACAAACAAACAAACAAACAAACAAACAAACAAACAAACAAACAAACAAACAAACAAATGCACACACACACACACACACACACAAACACAAACAAACAAACAAACAAACAAACAAACAAACAAACAAACAAACAAACAAACAAACAAACAAACAAACAAACAAACAAACAAACAAACAAACAAACAAACAAACAAACAAACAAACAAACAAACAAACAAACAAACAAACAAACAAACAAACAAACAAACAAACAAACAAACAAACAAACAAACAAACAAACAAACAAACAAACAAACAAACAAACAAACAAACAAACAAACAAACAAACAAACAAACAAACAAACAAACAAACAAACAAACAAACAAACAAACAAACAAACAAACAAACAAACAAACAAACAAACAAACAAACAAACAAACAAACAAACAAACAAACAAACAAACAAACAAACAAACAAACAAACAAACAAACAAACAAACAAACAAACAAACAAACAAACAAACAAACAAACAAACAAACAAACAAAACTGCAATTGAGTACTGACTGTTAGCCGGATAAGACTGCTAGCTTGCTAGTGACTTGTAGCCTGCTACCCACAACTGCTGCAGAGGCAGACTTTACTGTAAGTGCTTCACCTGCCTTGTGCAGTCAATATACCATTAACACCCTGGCTTGCGGCTGCTCAAGTATTTTCAGTTTTCAGGATACAACGATAGATTCTATATTGTTTAACGTATTTCCTCTTTAACCCTTTACCGGGCATGGTTGCTATTTGGCAACTTATTACTTTTACAGCTGTTTTTCCAACTTTGGGTGTCATTGTTTTGTAGGACGAGGCTGGCGATAGTCAATGGCAAAGCGCAGAATTTGGGAACACAGCTCAAAAGGAGAAGTTTCTTCGTCTGATGGGTGCTTACAAGCCGTGCAACAAAGAACGTTCAGCTAGCAGCAGCTATTCAGTTATGGCCATGAACAAGCAACAGGAAAAAGCAGTTTCTTTTTCACTGGAAAAACAATTTCTTCAAGCAATGCAGACACGAAACGAAAGAGGGACAGGTTTAGGCTACCAGTAGTACATTAAATGGACTATCGATATTTTCAGTTCAAATCGTCTTGTGTTTATTAAATTCTGAATTGCAAACTTCAAAATGAATTCGATTATGTCCTATAAGAAAGTTTGTAGTCTTACACCATGTTATGACTGAATTTTTTATTAATTTCTGAGCTTTCGATCTGTGTGCTCGGGCCGTCTTCATTCTCTCTGAAGACGGCCCGAGCACACGGGTCCAAAGGTCAATGAAGATGGCCCGAGCACACGTCGAAAGCTCGGAAATTAATTTAAAAATTCATAACATGGTGTAAGACTATAAAATACATTTTCGCCATGCAAAGCTTCAAACAACATATATGTCCTATACGTTTGGGCTACTTATGCGAGATGACATACTATTGTTATTATCATAGTCAATCGAGAAATGGTCTGGAAACTCGGCAAACTTCAAAGCACCTATAATCACTGATCTCAAATAATAGACTCATTATACTGGATAGAGCATCTATTGTTTCGCGTGTGGCAAAAATTGAAGTCGGAAGTGAGGCTAAAAATCTCGCGGCGGCTATATCCGGTGGGACCCACAATATTGCTGAATCATAGTTTTCACCTCTGGTTTTCGCTTTATATGATCGGGTTTTTAATGAAAACCAGCTAAATTTTTGTGACATGTATCTGTCGCTATGGGAGAACGTAAAAGTGGCTGTATGAAAACCAAGTGGGTCCCACCTGAAATGGCCACCGCTAATTTATTCCGACTTCACAGCGAGCACCGGATGCTCTATCCAGTATAATGAGTCTATTATTTGAGATCAGTGACATATAATGAGCTGTGATTTTATGTTGAACCCTACCTTACACCGTGCACATCCTTTGTTTTAGGTTTATTAATATTTAAATAGCACGGTTGAGTGATTGAACTGAAACATTGCTATTGGACAATTCGTTCATTATACTAAAATACAATGTGTTCAGTGACCGTGCACCGTGCACAAAAATGTATAAAGGCGAACAAAAAGATAGACCAAAGACTTCAGCTGAGTTTCCAGACCATATCTCGATTGACTATGTTATTATCAAGCCTGCCTTTCATGTCAACTGTCAAGTCAAAAGTAACACCAAAGCGAGGCTTGGTAAAAACAGAAGAATGACGTCATTCCGCATAAGCGCTATTTTGCAAAACAACTGCAGAATATTAAACAGTGTTAAAGTCAAAATGGAAACACCTTCCCACTTAGCCGCTACAACATCCATTGTATTATGATTAAATGCCATTTAAAGCTAAATCATACTATTTATGTACAGTTTTCAACAAAACAATTTCTCAGCCTCAGCTATAGACTTTCTCAAAGTCCTTTTCAAACATTTTTGACCTTTGGGTTCCCCGTTGAAAAGGACTTTTCCCACCTGCAGCGCGCCAAAATTCACCGGTGAATTTTCCGACCGGTGACGTAATTCGGGAAGTAATTATGTTCAGGCTCAATTGCTATGCAAGTGGTATCTTTGGAAGTTGGAGTTAAACAGACTCTTGAACACGTTTTAGTAGGGGTAGAACCACTTTCCATTGCATGTACGACAACCCGAAACACGTCAAAACAGGGCGATGTACATTTCAGCGATTTCCCGCCAGAATATTTAATTAGATTCAAAAACCAGCAAGCGAAACAAGTCCGCCTCTTTTCTCCCGCTTCTCCGCTCTTCCCCCTTTCCGCTCGCCCGCAAAAACTAGCGCTAAGTCTACCTCGGCTACAGAAATACAGTAATCGCAACGAACTGATTAACGGGAACGCCTTGATTATGGTGCTAGCTTACATGATTTTCTGCGTTCATATATTGAAAACTACCGCTGACAGGATAGACCACGGGCAAACAATCTGTAAACGCCTCGTCTTTTGCTTTCCGTGTTGACTGTCCAGAGTCCGCGGAGATTTTCATCGATTTTTCAACCTTAACCTGTACCAAAACAACCAAGTTATGTCCGGGAAGGACGTTCACGAACTCATTGTTGGTCCAATAACCTGTTTCTCGTTGGACAAGGAGAGAAAAAGTAGGTTTTGAACTTCTTGTTTTGAGGGTTGGGTGTCTGACTTCCGTTGTTGCTACATTTTATTTTCATTGATTTTTGAACGCAGTTTTGTAATTTTTGTAATCAGTTCGTTTTGTTGCAATTTAAGTAACCAACTTTGTTTTCTTTAGAGCTTGCCTTCTCGCCGAATGATCATACAGTTCATATCTACAAACTGGAAGGGAAGAAGTGGGTATCCACTGACATCTTGACTGAGGTGAGAGAGTGATGATTTTGTTTGTATCTGTTTTTGCATCATTGTGATTGGTGTAACATTCAATCAGTAAATGATATAATAGGGTTAATTTGTAGTTTCTTTTTCTTGTAGCATGGACAGAATGTTACAGGAATTGACTGGGCACCGCAAAGTAACCTCCTTGTGACATGTGGAGCTGTAAGTGATAATATTGATTTTGAAATGATTTAGTGGTCAAAATACACTTAGCATGTACTAGTTATGCACCTATCAATGTTAAGCCCGAGGGGGGGGAGGCCGGGCAGATGTGGGGGATTTGAACTTCATTGTCTTCCCCACACTCAGGAATTTGATTAAAAGTCTAGACCCCGGAGTGGGGACATTTGAATTTTTGGCGAGAAGAACAGAGCTAATATCGGGCAGTTAATTTGGCACCGGGGTTTACCGGGCCTTTAATGCCGGGCAATGATACCGGGTCTAGCGCTGCTGTCCAAAAGGAGCGCAGGATCTGGTGAGATTGCGGGGTGGCCATCTTGGATTTTAAAAAACAAACCACGAGGAGACCATTTCTGAAGGTAAGCTCACTAAGCTGTCGTTTTCGTTTCAAAGATCGATGATTTGTATTTGTCAAAAACGTGTTTATAACCATAAGCTATTTCTAAATTCACTGTATTTGAATTGATGCCTTTGTTCGGGCTAAATAGTCGCCTTTGTTTTGCTTTTTGAGAGTATAGTGTTGGAATATATTGCTTTTTGTAAAAATCCACAACTTTGAGAGGAAAATGCCTCTTTTGAAATGGACAAACAGTGACAGAGCCGGAGGCGGGGGGATTTGATCTAGTTTGACGTATATTTTGAGCTTCAGGGTGGGGATTTTGCCCAAAAATTCTTCAGAAAAATCAAATCCCCCACATCTGCCCGGCCTCCCCCCCCTCGGGCTTAACATTGATAGGTGCATTACTACAGGTGATTTTCTAAAAACCGAGTTTGACTTCCTGTTGTGACTTCATGGTTATTTTGTATGCCATCCTAGTTCCCAGGGCCCCAGTATGGAATGTAGAGGCTGTGCACCAGACATGTCCGGTGCACAGCAATGGGAAATGGTGCACAAAAATGCAAAATAGCAATTATTGGTGCACACGAAAAGTGGTTATAAACAGCGGTGCACAAGCTAAGTTATAAATGGTAGAGACATTGAGACAATGCCACTGACTGATATGATAACTATTATAGCGTAAAAAAGCTGTGTTGTTTCGGCTCCTAATAATGGACTTCATTAATTATTTTGAGCTGAATTCAAATTGTTAATTTTAATTTAGTTATTTTGACATAACCAACTTAAACAAAGAAATAAAGACCAAACAAACATGGGAATTAATAGACCAGACTGACCTTCAGAATTCTGTAAATTCTTCCCCCAAATGCAGGAAATGGTATTTCAGAGAGTCTAGATTTCAAAAATTTTTGGGGGAGCATGCCCCCAAACCCCCCTACACGGGCTACACCCTACACAGTTATCATGCCTGCAGTGCTAAAATTGGCAGCCCCATCCTTTCCATGTTGGTGCCACCACTAACAGTCAAATGCCTGTTGGTGCACATGGACAAATCTATATCCTAGTATTGGTGCACAAATATACAGGATAAGCTGATGTCCGGTGCACAAAAGATGGACATTCGATACAGGCCAGGGCCTCCTTGGTACACTGGAAAATCAGAGGCCCTGGTCATGTGAAAATGATTGAAATGTGTGATTGTAAAACAGGAAGTGGGCAAATATATCTTTTCAACTGTCAAACAACACTGTGAATAGAGTGAAGATTATCACTCAGATAACAATGAACAATTCTATGGACAAGGCCAACAAAGTAGGATTCCTAAATCGAGTTGAAACTGCAATGAGTTTCATAATTTAACTCTCAAAATCGAACGATTTTAGATATAACGTGACTCAGTGATAGGGATGTGCTGGATCCGGATACCGGTATCCGGCAAAATACAAACATCCGGCACTATCCGGTATCCGGTAAAACATGCTAGATATTTACCAGATAGTGCTGAGACTTCTAGTATAAATATGAACCCGAAAACACATTGCCCTTGTCTTTTTTTATGCGATAAGAAATTGTGAAACACAATACAATTGGAAAAAACAATTGCTGGACGTAAAAGGTTTTCGTGATGTTACCGCTGCTGTGTATGCGGCGCTTACGGAACTTCAGACAGAAATCTATTACGGCTTGCTTGGAGGTAAATATACACATAGAAAACCACTGAAAATTCACTCTGAATTTTCAGCAGTTTTCTGTATTCCTCATTATTACCCTCTAGCGCATCCATTCCCGGCCCAATATAATAAAATATATTACAATTTGATTTGCCATGTCGGGGCAACCAAAGAAGAAGTCCTCAATTGTATGGGATTTTTTCAATGAAGACCCCTCTGAAAAGATCTATGCAATATATACGAAATGTAAAGAGCGCATAAAGCGAGGAGTATCTCTTGAATCATGTTCATCCACACCATTATACAACCACTTATGGAGTAAACATGCTAATGAGCTATTAGCAAAATAATTGGGAAAAAGTAGTAAAGTATTGTCTAAGTTCCACCATGAATATCCGGTATCCAGTTTCTTTGAATCCCTGACTGGATCCAGTAGGCTACTATCCGGTACCATCCGGTATCCGGCAAAGCAGTATCCGGCACATCCCTAGTCAGTGACTCATTCGTCGGCAATACCAACCTTTTCATGCTTGGCTTTGCAAGACTTCCTCCCTTGATGAGTAAAATCATCTTGTGTTAGACAGAGTAAAAAGATAAAGTTGTTTGCCAACAAGAATGTGCATGAAAGGGTAATCAATAGTGTGCTTAATGCAGGCCTTGAATTTGGGGAAGAAAAGGCAAGGCCAGTTTGGCCTTGAATGTTACAATGTTTTTCAGGATGTCAAGGCCAGTTTGAAACTTTCATTCAGTTTGAAACTTTCATTCAGTTTGAAGCACCTTTATACTATACACTGATACAGCAAGATTTAAAAAGTATTGTATAGTCAAATACCGTTTTTGGAGCCTGCAATCCTTCTGTCCTACAGAATTTTCAAGGTTACTTGAAGTACAGGCCCCCCTAGTGATTGGTGCTACCCAAAAGGATTGCAGGCCCTGGTAATGAGATTCGATTGGGAAATCCAATGCAAGATTGTTGAATTTAACCAATTTAATATTGTTACAATATTCAACAGAAAGACTGACTGAGCAGGTGAATGTAAATATGCAGATATTTCAGCAGAGGTTTAGGTTTTATTGTCAATCAGACACATTCAAATAATCTGCCCACTTTAACAGATTTTGAATCAGAGTGTGAGTGATTAGATTTTGCTCAAAAGTGCCCTCAAAGTGCTAGCCTGCGTGCAGACGCTTGTATTTCCGGAGCTTGGGTAATTGAATCCCTATAAGCGTCTGCGCATTGGAGGCCAAAAGCTTGTTCTGTTCACGTGGATTTTCCACAGAAATTTGGAACCGCATGTGATTGGTTCTTTGTTAATTATGCGATTTACCACGAATTCGCTAAAATTAGCTCCAGCACTTATAAAAACATGGCGTTTGTCGAAGCTTCGTAGTTAGATGGGTGAATGTTTTCAATGTGCTCTGCGACTCGTTTGTCATTTTTTTTCAAATTGATAGCCTTTTCGAAGACCAAGTTAAGGCAATCAAAGCATTCTTTAAAGGAACAAATAGAAGCTGACATCAAAACACTCCTGAGCAGCGGGGTTCTTTCCTTTAATTCGTGGTCGAGTTTTGTCAACGAAAAGTTCACAATGTCTTCTTTGCTCGTTTTGCGCAAAATGCTGGGACTCTTTTTACAGCACATGTTCGAACACTCTCGGTTGATCTCCTTCAGATACAAAAGGACAGTTTGTTCTCTGACCTTTTCACAGCGCCAAGCTGCGCGCACGATTTGTGTGTATGTCCCTCTACACAGCATTTTGCCAATAGAGCAAAGATCCTTGGGCAAAGTCCGAGTGGCTGTTTTGCTTCTCCACTGTACTTTAACAGACACAATTGTCGTTTGGGCAGTTGAAAAGTTATCCGCTTCGTGTATGGCCCTCGTTGGTGTGGAAGTTGAACGCGATTGAAAAGGAGATACTAGTGAGACGCCATGAATAATAATAGCTATAATTATTCCTTACCTCGAGAATTAATCATTTTAGTGTGATTAAAAATCCACGTGTCCACTCGTAACCAGAACAAGCTTTTGGCCTCCAATGCGCAGACGCTTATAGGGATTCAATTACCCAAGCTCCGGAAATACAAGCGTCTGCACGCAGGCTATCAAAGTGCAGGAAATGCCATTTCAGAGACACTAGATTCAAAAATTTTCCGGGAGAGCATGCGCCTGAACCCCCCTAGAAATGCAGTCACTAAATCAGAAAGGGCTCCCGAAGTAATCAATCCCACGGGTCCCCAGATGCCTAGTTGTGCTACTGAACTTAACATTGGTATAATCAATGTATACAACTACTGTATATACAGGATCGAAATGCATATGTGTGGACTCTTCAAGATGGGAAATGGAAGCCTACATTGGTTATTTTGCGTATCAACCGTGCAGCCACCTGTGTCAAGTGGTCTCCAAAAGGCAAGTTACATGTAACAGTACTTCTTTCAAATGTGATTAGTTTAGATCACCTATAAACCAAAAGAACACCTCTATCAGTAAGGAGCTTGTATTAGAATGTAATAAAAGTAGCGTGCTGCGTCAGCGTAGGCAATGTAGAAACAACAATTGAAATATAGTAAGGTTAGATATACTGCCGAAACAGAGAACGTAGGAGTCTAACGTTTCGAACAAAGGCCCTTCGTCAGGGAGAAACCTCTCTGACGAAGGGCCTCTGCTCGAAACGTTAGACTCCTACATGCTCTGTTTCGACAGTATATCTAACGGGCTAAGAATTAATTGGTAATTGATATAGGGATGAGCCGATAATCAGAAATTAATTGGTAGGATCCAGGGCTTGAAATTTGCGATATCCCGATATACACGGGATACTAGATTTTCGTTTTGTATACTACAAGTCTTAAAGGGGAACTCCACTCCAAATACAAGTTAGGTTCAGTTAAGAACTCGTACTTACCTTAGTTCATTCCTGAAGTTTCTAAGCGTAATGATAAATACATGTTGGGAAATGGCGTGTTGAAGTTCGAAATATTCAGTAGTTTTGGACGCCATGTTGTTCTTTTCCAAACAGACGCGGATTGTCAGCGGATTGCTTATCGTGACGTCACTGAGTGCTTCTGCTCGATTGCGGGAAATTAGAATAACAACTCTGCGTGTCGTTTCTATAATTAAGCGCTAGTAAAATTGGTAAAATGCCGCACTGCATGGTTCCTTTGTGTACAAATGGATGGCGAAAGACCAAAGGGACGGATATAAGCTACCACAGACTGCCAACCGGACCGTTAAAAAGCATTTGGCTCAGAAATATCCGACGCGACAACCCGTGCAAACCATGCCACTCGTTCGTCTGCAGCGTGCACTTCACCGCTGATTGCTTTGAACCAGCTATCGAGATATGTGGCCACAAGAAACCTAAATCATTAAAACCTTCTGCTGTCCCAACACTTTTTGGTTTTGGCCAGAGGAAAAACAGCACCCGTCAGTCGAGTCTACAGCAAATCCGAAATCGAGAAAATAAGGTATGGCAAACTATTATAACCCGTCCAAAATGCAATTAAAATAGCGACGGGGAAATGCGCTATTTTAAAAGACGCAAGGTCATACGGTAGTTAATAAAAAAATAAAGAAACAAGTTTTATTTAACACTTTTAATTTGTTTTATATTCTTGAGAAAGCAAGAAAAAAAATTACAAACTCAGAAAATAATAACGAATATATTTACATGTATTAACCAGACTGCACACTATGATTTGATTATTTTGATATATTTGAAGTTCACTATTCGATAATTTTGGTTGGTATTATAAAGGTTCCAACCACATTGAAGGATGAAGAGTCATTCAAGCTGAAGGACTCACAAACCCCTGTCATTCCTGATTGCAACATGGATGATGATGATCAAGGTGAACAAACATCAAATTTGACTGACAAACCCCTTAAAGAAGAGAAAGGAGTACAAACATTTCCCCCGAAAATTGTAAAAATGTTCAGAACTATTGCTACACAAACGGATAACATTTTACTAAACCAAACAAATAAGATGCACCCTACACAGCCAGACAAAACCCAACACATGCCAGATCCTGATGAAAACCAGTCAATTCTTGAATGTGGCGAGGTTGAAATTCTTCCTAATTCAGTCCAAAACCAGCATGTGATTGCTGAATCAGATGAGACACAAGTGATCTCTGGCCAAGATGAAAGCCCAGTGATTCTTGGATCAGATGACACCCAAGCACCATCTTGCTCAGAAGAGTACACAACCCCTTCCAGTGAACCAGATGATGCTTGTGTAAGTGACGATGACTCCATGTATTGTCCTTCAAGTGCTTCTGAAGAATCTGATATCGACGACCAATCCTGTCCAACACCTGAAGAGAAAAAATTTATTGTGTTTGAAAGCCAGCTAAACAAACTCTTTAAATTTTGTGGGCAGTGTGGGAACATAATTGAAACAAGAAAACAACAAAATCAGGGAAGTATGGTAACAATTAACACCATTTGCATGAATGGTCATGCTGAAACCTGGCAATCCCAACCAACAATTAAAGGGGCTGCCATGGGTAATCTGCTAATCCCAGCAGCTATTCTCTTTAGTGGCAACACTTATAAACACACTGCTGACTTTGCCAAGTACCTAAATCTCCAGTTTGTTAGTTCTTCACACTACTATTCTGTACAAGCAGAAAATTTATTCCCAGTAATCCAGCACAACTGGAAAACAAATCAAAGTACAGTGATCAAACAAATGAAGCAAAGCCACAGTGTTGATATATGTGGTGACGGCGGTGCGACAGTCCTGGGCATTCAGCGAAATACGGAACGTACACCCTGATGGAAGAAAAATCTAATCTGATAATTGAATTCAGCTTGGTGCAAGTAACAGAGGCCACTTCATCCAATGCAATGGAGTATGAAGGCTGTAAGAGAGTGCTGAATTCAATTCTCAGTAAGAAGGTTCCAGTCAGATGTCTTACAACAGACCGCCATACGACGATAACATCCAAGATGAAAAGTGTGTACCCCAAGATCAAGCATCAATATGATGTGTGGCACTTGAGTAAATGGGTGACTAAAAAGCTCACGAAGAAGGCCAAGAAAAAGAATTGTGAGGAGCTCATGCAATGGATACAATGTGTTTCCAACCATTTGTGGTGGTGTGCATCAACGTGTGGTGGAGATGCTGATATGCTGAGGGAGAAATGGTTGTCCATCTTGCATCACATTGTCAACAAACACCGATGGAGATCCCCTGATTTCAAGCTCTTCAAAAATGTGGGCATAAGGCAATGAGAAGAAGAGATCAAGAAGGCATCATATGGCTTAAAGCTGGTTCTCCTGCCCATGTTGCTTTGGAAGAAGTTGTCGCCAACAAGAAGCTGCTGAAAGATCTTGCCAAACTCACTGAGTTCCATCACACTGGTGAGTTGGAGTCATATCATTCCCTTATGACAAAGTATGTTCCCAAACGGGAGCACTTTTGTTATAATGGAATGGTAGCTCGAACTCAGCTAGCCATCTTAGATCACAATTTCAATGTAAACAGAAACCAAGCAGTAGTGAAACATGGTCCTCACAAGGGTGAACAGAGGTACAAAGTGGTTTGTTCCAAACAACGAAAGAATTGGGTTGCAAAAGAAATTAAAACTCAAAAGTCGAACAGTTATGTTAAAAGCATGATGAATGATGTTATTCTGTGCAAGAAAGGTAAGAAATTTAACTACGAGCGAATTGTTCAAGCAAAATGTATTGCACCATCTCCTAGACCATCAAAACAAGATGTGATCAAGCAATACAAATCAAGAAAGGCTGGTCAACAGAAGTAATGAACATAGTATATGTAAGAGGGTTTTGGTAGTCTGGGTGCAAATTACTTTATAGACTTGTAGTGGCAAATATTCGATTTCAGTGTAACAAAACACCTCACATGCTTACTACAACAATAATTCATTCATCAGCAAAACGAGAGCCAACGAACTCAAAGTTATCTTCGTCTCCTGGTGGTGGAAAGTGGGCTCGAATACAGCTAACTGCACAAGATGGAAGAACAACACGGATTTCTTTTCCTAAAACTCCCACTAGCTGCCTGTATGCAACATGTCTATGGATTTTGTGTTCAGGACCTTCGTACGCTTTACTTCCGTATTGCTGTTTGTACTGAAACCAAGCAACCTGTAAAACCCAACGATCTAAACAGACTGCTCGGAAACCTGGGTTATCTGTTATGCAAGTGTAAGGTGCTGGAGGGTTCTCTTGTTCAAAAACTTCATCGTTTTTATTCACGACCTGTTGAACTTCGTGACAACAGATGCATTATCTGGAAATGCTCGCATAAACACCTAACAACGGGAAATAATCTCTTCGCTACGATTGCTGGAATTTTGCAGCAACAAAAATATTTCAATTTGCCAATGTAAACTATAAACTGTGACAACTTACCAGTTTAAATTACCCAATCGAACAGGCATATCTTCGTCACTCGACTGCCTCGATATATCTTCAGCGTCGTTTATTAATGCACTCAGTTCACCACTGTCAGAGTCTCGTCTCGGTTGAAACTGATAGCCCAGGACTTCGTCCGCCTGTAAAATGTGTCTATTACATTCCTCTAGACTCTCACCTGAGGAACTAGTAGAACTTGAACGCGATAAATCATCGCTCGGCGAACACTAGAAATCAACATTCATGATTCGCCTTGAAAACAACATTGTGGTCAAGAAGGAAGCACTCAGTGACGTCACAATGCGAAAACCGCTGACAATCCGCGTCTGCTCGAGAAAGAAGAACATGGCGTCTAAATCTGTAAAAAATCCCGAACTACGGCAAACATTTCTCGTTAACTATGAACATTTACACTGAAATACTTTTGGGGATAATCTAATACAGGTAAGATCTTTTATCTGACCCTAACTTGTATTTGGAGTGGAGTTCCCCTTTAACTTCATTATCCAACGGGATACAATAAAAATTTCGATAGTGCACAGCCACAGAATCTGATGTAACGTCGTACAATGTAACGTAACATCTTATAATGTAACATAACGTCTTAGAATGTAACGTAACGTCTTAGAATGTAACAACATGCAACATCTTATAATGTAGCGTAACGTCTTAGAATGTAGTTTAACGTCTTGTATTGTAACGTCTTATAATGTAACGTAACGCATGTACTGTCACAAACTGTTATAGTTAATTTTAGATATTGTAAGTTGAGATGTTTAGTATTCAAAAGCGGGATACTAGATTTCAAGGAGGGATACCAAATTCAGAAACCTGGTATCCACTTGGATACTGCTGAAAATTGAAAATTTCAAGCCCTGACGATCTGATAATCAGCAACTTTCAGGCTTTCTACCGTGTAAACGGGACCTTACAATATAGTTTGCTGTATATTTGTTGTTTAGAGGACAAGTTTGCTGTTGGCAGTGGAGCACGTCTGATCTCAGTTTGTTACTTTGAGAAAGAAAATGATTGGTGAGTGCTGACTTGACTGCCAGGATTGCTCAATACATGGTCTGTAGAAAATGCATATCCGAACCAGGGCCACCAAGAGAAATTGTGGGCCTGGGGCAAGTTATCGATTTGGGACCCCTGATGACATCACATGGGTCGATTTGGGGCCCCTGGTAATGTCACATGGGTCGATTTGGGGGGGCTGATGACATCACATGGGTCAATTTGGGGGCCCTGATGACATCACATGGGTCGATTTGGGGCCCCTGATGACATCACATGGGTCGATTTGGGGGGCTGATGACATCACACATAGGGTCGTGTCTACGTGTTCTCAATTAGTCCCCTGGGTTGGCTAAAAATGAAGTTAGTGTTACTGATCTTTACACTTTTTGGGCCTCATATTTTCTTACGGGGGCCCTTCTCAAGTTGGGGTCTCGGGGCAAATTGCCCCCTTAGCCCCCCCCCCCCCCCCTCTTGGTGGGCCTGATCTGGACAATAGTCTGTCTTTATCCGCAAGCAACACAATCCACAACAAGAGGATCTGTATCAGTACTACAAAATCACAAAATACATTCAATTAATCTGACTAACCATCATATGAACTGAGCTGCAGACGAGGTTCATACAAAAAAGACTGAAATCTGATATTTTCCTCTGCCGACTCAGTAATCAAACAAGGTTAATGTACCGCGGTTGTTTATTTATAATAATTACTCCCAACCATGCATAAATCAGGTTAATTGCCCCGCGCTAATATATATATTAGCCTGGGGCAATTAACTTGATTTATGCGTGGTTGGGAAAATAAGGGTTAATCAATGGTCACGAATGTGATAAAGGATTTATCATCGCGACTGAAGTGTTTTTTAGACAACCTCTGTGATAACGAACTCAGTATCTCAGTTTTCTTAGACAACCTCTGTGATCTTGAACTAAGTGGGTTTAGTTACCTCAACCTCGGTAACGTAGTTACTATGGTTAGTATAAATACATGTATGTGATTATAGAAAATCGCATTCTTTCAATATTCTTTAGGTGGGTTAGCAAGCATATCAAGAAACCTCTACGATCAACTGTAACCAGGTACTACATACTTCGATCTCAATATAAAGCATGCAATCGCACGCGCACACATTCACACACGCATGCATCCCCACATTCACACATTTACGCACGCATGCATCCCCACATTCACACACGCATGCATCCCCACATTCACACACGCATGCATTCACACACGCATGCATCCCCACATTCACGCACGCATGCATCCCCACATTCACACGCGCATGCATCCCCACATTCACACACGCATGCATCCCCACATTCACACACGCATGCATCCCCACATGCACGCACGCATGCATCCCCACATTCACACGCGCATGCATCCCCACATTCACACACGCATGCATCCCCACATTCACACATTGACACGCGCATGCATCCCCACATTCACACACGCATGCATCCCCACATTCACACACGCATGCATCCCCACATTCACACACGCATGCATCCCCACATTCTCACACGCATGCATCCCCACATTCACACACGCATGCATCCCCACATTCACACACGCATGCATCCCCACATTCCCACCCTCAAGCAACCCCGCATTCACACATTCACACGCGCATGCATCCCCACATTCACACACGCATGCATCCCCACATTCACACACGCATGCATCCCCACATTCACACACGCATGCATCCCCACATTCACACATTGACACACGCATGCATCCCCACATTCACACACGCATGCATCCCCACATTCACACACGCATGCATCCCCACATTCACACATTCACACGCGCATGCATCCCCACATTCACACACGCATGCATCCCCACATTCACACATTCACACGCGCATGCATCCCCACATTCATCCCCACATTCACGCACGCATGCATCCGCACATTCACACACGCATGCATCCCCACATTCACACACGCATGCATCCCCACATTCACGCACGCATGCATCCCCACATTCACACATTCACACGCGCATGCATCCCCACATTCACACATTCACACGCGCATGCATCCCCACATTCACACATTCACACGCGCATGCATCCCCACATTCATCCCCACATTCACACGCGCATGCATCCCCACATTCATCCCCACATTCACGCACGCATGCATCCCCACATTCACACACGCATGCATCCCCACATTCACACACGCATGCATCCCCACATTCACGCACGCATGCATCCCCACATTCACACATTCACACGCGCATGCATCCCCACATTCTCACACGCATGCATCCCCACATTCACACACGCATGCATCCCCACATTCACACATTCACACGCGCATGCATCCCCACATTCATCCCCACATTCACGCACGCATTCATCCCCACATTCACACACGCATGCATCCCCACATTCATCCCCACATTCACGCACGCATGCATCCCCACATTCACACACGCATGCATCCCCACATTCACACACGCATGCATCCCCACATTCACACATTCACACGCGCATGCATCCCCACATTCACACACGCATGCATCCCCACATTCATCCCCACATTCACGCACGCATGCATCCCCACATTCACACACGCATGCATCCCCACATTCACACACGCATGCATCCCCACATTCACGCACGCATGCATCCCCACATTCACACATTCACACGCGCATGCATCCCCACATTCACACACGCATGCATCCCCACATTCACACATTCACACACGCATGCATTCACGCACGCATGCATCCCCACATTCACACACGCATGCATCCCCACATTCACACACGCATGCATCCCACATTCACACATTCACACACGCAAGCATCCCCACATTCACACATTCACACACGCATGCATTCACGCACGCATGCATCCCCACATTCACACACGCATGCATCCCCGCATTCACACATTCACACACGCATGCATCCCCACATTCACACATTCACGCACGCATGCATCCCCACATTCACACATTCACACACGCATGCATCCCCACATTCACACACGCATGCATCCCCACATTCACACATTCACACACGCATGCATCCCCACATTCACACATTTACGCACGCATGCATCCCCACATTCACGCACGCATGCATCCCCACATTCACACATTCACACACGCATGCATTCACGCACGCATGCATCCCCACATTCACACACGCATGCATCCCCACATTCACACATTCACGCACGCATGCATCCCCACATTCACACATTCACGCACGCATGCATCCCCACATTCACACACGCATGCATCCCCACATTCACACATTCACGCACGCATGCATCCCCACATTCCCACATTCACGCATTCACGCACGCATGCATCCCCACATTCACGCACGCATGCATCCCCACATTCACGCACGCATGCATCCCCACATTCACACATTCACACACGCATGCATTCACGCACGCATGCATCCCCACATTCACACACGCATGCATCCCCGCATTCACACATTCACGCACGCATGCATCCCCGCATTCACACACGCATGCATCCCCACATTCACACACGCATGCATCCCCACATTCACACATTCACACACGCATGCATTCACGCACGCATGCATCCCCACATTCACACACGCATGCATCCCCGCATTCACACATTCACGCACGCATGCATCCCCACATTCACACACGCATGCATCCCCGCATTCACACATTCACGCACGCATGCATCCCCACATTCACACACACACACGCATGCATCCCCACATTCACACGCGCATGCATCCCCACATTCACACACGCATGCATCCCCACACACGCACATTAGCATTAAAATCATATTACATTGCGTTACGTTGCGTTACGTTGGTACATTATAGTCCGTTTCAGCTTGCTTTTGAAATCCGATACGTATAATCCCCACATTCATACATATGCATCCCCACATTCACACACGCATGCATCCCCACATTCACACACGCATGCATCCCCACATTCACACACGCATGCATCCCCACATTCACGCACGCATGCATCCCCACATTCACACACGCATGCATCCCCACATTCACACGCGCATGCATCCCCACATTCACACATTCACACGCGCATGCATCCCCACATTCACACACGCATGCATCCCCACATTCACACACGCATGCATCCCCACATTCACACACGCATGCATCCCCACATTCACACATTCACACACGCATGCATCCCCACATTCACACACGCATGCATCCCCACATTCACACACGCATGCATCCCCACATTCACACATTCACACGCGCATGCATCCCCACATTCACACACGCATGCATCCCCACATTCACACATTCACACGCGCATGCATCCCCACATTCATCCCCACATTCACGCACGCATGCATCCCCACATTCACACACGCATGCATCCCCACATTCACACACGCATGCATCCCCACATTCACGCACGCATGCATCCCCACATTCACACATTCACACGCGCATGCATCCCCACATTCACACATTCACACGCGCATGCATCCCCACATTCATCCCCACATTCACACGCGCATGCATCCCCACATTCATCCCCACATTCACACGCGCATGCATCCCCACATTCATCCCCACATTCACGCACGCATGCATCCCCACATTCACACACGCATGCATCCCCACATTCACACACGCATGCATCCCCACATTCACGCACGCATGCATCCCCACATTCACACATTCACACGCGCATGCATCCCCACATTCACACACGCATGCATCCCCACATTCACACACGCATGCATCCCCACATTCACACATTCACACGCGCATGCATCCCCACATTCATCCCCACATTCACGCACGCATTCATCCCCACATTCACACACGCATGCATCCCCACATTCATCCCCACATTCACGCACGCATGCATCCCCACATTCACACACGCATGCATCCCCACATTCACACACGCATGCATCCCCACATTCACGCACGCATGCATCCCCACATTCACACATTCACACGCGCATGCATCCCCACATTCACACACGCATGCATCCCCACATTCATCCCCACATTCACGCACGCATGCATCCCCACATTCACACACGCATGCATCCCCACATTCACACACGCATGCATCCCCACATTCACGCACGCATGCATCCCCACATTCACACATTCACACGCGCATGCATCCCCACATTCACACACGCATGCATCCCCACATTCACACATTCACACATTCACACACGCATGCATTCACGCACGCATGCATCCCCACATTCACACACGCATGCATCCCCACATTCACACACGCATGCATCCCACATTCACACATTCACACACGCAAGCATCCCCACATTCACACATTCACACATTCACACACGCATGCATTCACGCACGCATGCATCCCCACATTCACACACGCATGCATCCCCGCATTCACACATTCACACACGCATGCATCCCCACATTCACACACGCATGCATCCCCACATTCACACATTCACACACGCATGCATCCCCACATTCACACACGCATCACGCACGCATGCATCCCCACATTCACACATTCACACACGCATGCATCCCCACATTCACACACGCATGCATCCCCACATTCACACACGCATGCATCCCCACATTCACACACGCATGCATCACATTCACACATTCACACACGCATGCATCCCCACATTCACACATTCACGCACGCATGCATCCCCACATTCACGCACGCATGCATCCCCACATTCACACATTCACACACGCATGCATTCACGCACGCATGCATCCCCACATTCACACACGCATGCATCCCCACATTCACACATTCACGCACGCATGCATCCCCACATTCACACATTCACGCACGCATGCATCCCCACATTCACACACGCATGCATCCCCACATTCACACATTCACGCACGCATGCATCCCCACATTCACGCACGCATGCATCCCCACATTCACGCACGCATGCATCCCCACATTCACGCACGCATGCATCCCCACATTCACACATTCACACACGCATGCATTCACGTACGCATGCATCCCCACATTCACACACGCATGCATCCCCGCATTCACACATTCACGCACGCATGCATCCCCACATTCACACACGCATGCATCCCCACATTCACACATTCACACACGCATGCATTCACGCACGCATGCATCCCCACATTCACACACGCATGCATCCCCGCATTCACACATTCACGCACGCATGCATCCCCACATTCACACACGCATGCATCCCCGCATTCACACATTCACGCACGCATGCATCCCCACATTCACACACACACACGCATGCATCCCCACATTCACACGCGCATGCATCCCCACATTCACACACGCATGCATCCCCACACACGCACATTAGCATTAAAATCATATTACATTGCGTTACGTTGCGTTACGTTGGTACATTATAGTCCGTTTCAGCTTGCTTTTGAAATCCGATACGTATAATCCCCACATTCATACATATGCATCCCCACATTCACACACGCATGCATCCCCACATTCACACACGCATGCATCCCCACATTCACACACGCATGCATCCCCACATTCACGCACGCATGCATTCCCACATTCACACACGCATGCATCCCCACATTCACACACACACACGCATGCATCCCCACATTCACACACACACACACACGCATGCATCCCCACATTCACACGCGCATGCATCCCCACATTCACACACGCATGCATCCCCACATTCACACACGCATGCATCCCCACATTCACACACGCATGCATCCCCACATTCACACACGCATGCATCCCCGCATTCACGCACACATGCATCCCCACATTCACGCATTGACACACGCATGCATCCCCACATTCACACACGCATGCATCCCCACACACGCACATTAGCATTAAAATCATATTACATTGCGTTACGTTGCGTTACGTTGGTACATTATAGTCCGTTTCAGCTTGCTTTTGAAATCCGATACGTATAATCCCCACATTCATACATATGCATCCCCACATTCACACACGCATGCATCCCCACATTCACACACGCATGCATCTCCACATTCACACGCGCATGCATCCCCACATTCACACACGCATGCATCCCCACATTCACGCACGCATGCATCCCCACATTCACACACGCATGCATCCCCACATTCACACACACATGCATCCCCACATTCACACACGCATGCATCCCCACATTCACACACACATGCATCCCCACATTCACACACGCATGCATCCCCACATTCACACACGCATGCATCCCCACATTCACACACACATGCATCCCCACATTCACACACACATGCATCCCCACATTCACACACGCATGCATCCCCACATTCACACACGCATGCATCCCCACATTCACACACGCATGCATCCCCACATTCACACACGCATGCATCCCCACATTCACACACGCATGCATCCCCACATTCACACACGCATGCATCCCCACATTCACACACGCATGCATCCCCACATTCACGCATGCATTCATATATGCACACATTCACCCACGCACATTAGCATTAAAGTCATATTACATTGCGTTACGTTGCGTTACGTTGCTACATTATAGTCCATTTCAGCTTGCTTTTGAAATCCGATACGTATAATTGAAATGAACATTCCGAACTACGTTGCGAGGTAGATGCAAATTTAAGTCGGCAATTTGTTTCTGCTTAACCAAGTATCTAGTGTTATATTCTATACAACAAATAATCTTCTTCTCCGTGATTTTACCAAAGGAATTCAATTCAAAGCTTATTAAATTCGAACTTCACAACGAACTTCCGTACCACTACCAAGTTCCCAACCTTCCAACGAATGTTGACAAACGAATTTCGAAAGCAAGCTGAAACAGACTAGAACAGAGTCGCTCAATGCTTTCTTGCTCAACATTAACGTGCGTAATTTTTTTGTCTAGTATTGACTGGCATCCGAAAAATCTGTTGCTTGCTGCTGGCTCTACGGACTTCAAAGCCAGGTTTGTAATAATTAAAGCCATTGTAATTTGCGGCTGGTTGTTCTACATGTACATTATTTCAAGCTTATCTTTCCTTCATTCTTCCAGGGTTTTCTCCGGCCACATCAAGGAGGTTGATGGTAAACCACCCAAAGAAACTCAGTGGGGTGAAAAACCATCCTTTGGAACATGCTTGGCAGAGTTCTCCAACGGACGAGGTTGGATTTGTTAGTGTACTTATATTACAGTCAGACCGGATGTTCTTTCCCACGAGACCTTGCAATATTGATAGCAACGTTGCAATGTTGACTTGCAAACGGTACATGGCGATTTCTTGCAAGCAAGTTGCTAAAAATTCGCATTTTAAATATCGAACTTCACATAATATGAAGTTGTGGTGAAAGTCAGAACAATTAACTCTAAAGGCAAAGTAATACGAGCAACAAATTGCTGCAACATTGTTGCGTTGCAAGTTGAATAGCGTTGTTGCACGTATTACCACTATTGCAAGTTGAATCAGCATGTTGCAGCAAGTAGAACTGGAGTCTACTTTTTTCACTAAATTTTTCAACTTGCAACAAAATCATTGTTGCTTGACAATGTTTAAGGTGGGGGTTAATACGTGAAAGTTTGTGAGAACTCTAATTAACGTGGAAACTCTCGCCCCACCGGCTCCTATTCCCACTTCAATTTCTCGTTATCCCAAACTTCATCTCGTGTTTCTATAAATTTATGGAAACACGGAAAACGTTTACTATTTCTTAAATAGAGAACGACGTTCACTGTGTTGATTGTATTTGTTTTTTCATTTTCAAAGGTGGTTGGGTGCACAGTGTTTCATTCTCTGCCAATGGTGACAAGCTAGCCTGGGTTGGTCATGATTCCAGTATAAGCGTGGTCTCTTCCGCAAATCAAAGCCAAATCTTTACGATTAAGGGAGAGTTCCTACCATTGCTCACCTGCACTTGGATCTCCAATAACAGCATCGTTGCTGCAGGTAAGGTCAGGTGATTGCTTAAGGTGACTCCCTACAGTTTTTTGCTAATTGTTCCTCACATTTCAAGTACTCTTTGCTTACCACAGCCGCGTACTAATAGCATGAAAAGAAGCTTCATGTTTGACGGGGCATACATTTGGAATTCTTTACCAAAAGAAATTAGGGAGAGCAACTCTCATGTCCTTTGAAAGTAAAATCGCTTTAGATAATAGCATATGAAAAAGATTTGTAAATAGATGTGTTTTACTATACTTTATATTCTTGTAAATAGACCTCTAACTTTCTTTTCTAACAATCTTTTGTTATTGTACACGCCCCTTGTGGAAATCAGCCTATGATTAGCGTGTTTAAAGTGTATATGAAACGAAAATTAAGTTTGTCTTATTTGAAAGAACTCTTAAAATAATGGGGAATATCAATTTACAGCTTTTTCATATTTTACTTAGTTCTTGAGATGTTTAGACTTATGTGAAATTCAAATGAGATAACTTATCGTTCGTTTTTTTCCTAATTAACATATTCGAAAATCGTGAATATTTTTAAGATTATTGATCAAAATCACTTGTAACTTGTCTTTCATGTTTAGTTGCATGAACTGGAGCAATATGCAAAGTTTCAAGTGATTTTGTTCAATAATCTTAAAAATATTCGCGATTTTCGAATAAAAAACGAACCATAAGTTATCTCATTTGAATATCAAATAAGTCTAAATATCTCAAGAACTAAGTAAAATATGAAAAAGCTGTAAATTGATATTCCCCATTATTTTAAGAGTTCTTTCAAATAAGACAAACTTAATTTTCGTTTCATATACACTTTAAATAAAGTTTTCTATCTATCTACTGAATTATGAATGCACCGCTTCATTAGGCCATGACTACGTGCCATTGTTGTTCAGCTGCGATGATGCTGGTCAGTTGACCTTCAATCAGAAGTTGGATGTGGAAAAGAAGAAAGAGTCGGAGACGATGAGTGCAATGGCGAAGTTCCGTACCATGGACAAACAGGCTTCCACTGGTGACTCTGGGAAAGGTGTGAACACAACTCACCAGAACGCCATCAAGTGAGTTAAGATTGATAGTGATACAATGAACTCTCTCCATGGTGGACACTCTCGGGACCAAATTTGGTGTCCACCTGAGAGAGGTGTCCACCTTAAGGTGGATTTCCATTCAGTGCATTTTATCGCGCGATCGACTTTTTGCGATCGCTTTCTTTTGAATTGTGGGTTGTCAAGCGGAACGCATTTCATTAGCTTTGGTTGAATACACACATTTCAAAAGAAAGCGATCGAGAAAAGTCGATCATGCGACAAAATGCACTGAATGGAAATCCAGCTTTAGAGAGGTGTCCGCAAAAAGGCCCTGGGAACAAGGTTGAAATACTCCACTTTAGTCTCCATCAATCACCGCTGCCAAACGTTTGCGCATGCCTGAATTCGTTGAGTAAACGCAATTGCAAGAGAAGTGGGAACTAGCCTTGGCGACAACAACCAGACAGTGAAGACTAAGTAAGACCCGACTATTCATTTGTGTTTAAAAAAAGGGTAAAGAAAATTACGAAGGGGTAAATTCAGAATATGTTGCAATATTGACAAAGAAGCCATGCACAAATTACCTACCTTATCTTTTTGTATCTACTGCGAAGCAGTAGATATAATGTTGTCGCGCTGTTAAGTTAAGTTAAGTTAAGTTAATTGTATCTACTGCGAAGCAGTAGATATAATGTTGTCGCGCTGTTAAGTTAAGTTAAGTTAAGTTAAGTTAAGTTAAGTTAAGTTAAGTTAAGTTAACAATAGAATGCCCTCGGAGCCAATCAAAACATAGAATTCAACGATTGACTCACGACAAACCACCGAAGCCAAAATTGTAAGTGTAGTACTTCATGTAAGTCAATGCTATGGCAGCATGGAGTTTATTGAGTGAGATATTCAGGGAGCGAGATATTTATTTCAAGAATAGAAGTTTTACAAGCTTAGTACTTTAAGTATGAATCGTTGTCAATTAAATGTGATGTACTATAGATGTTGGAATGATACGTTTTTCTTTGGACAATTTCATATTCAGACGAGGCAATTTATATGACCAACATGTTTACATGTATTCAGCAGTCAGATCGAGCTTTGTAAACTGACAAGGCTGTGCATTGCTGAACAGAAATGGAATTTTCTTCTAAGAAAACAAAACTAGCTTCATGATCAAGCAACAATGTGCAAAACCTGTGGTGGTTCATGAGCGAAATTATTATGCTATTAAATAACATATTGTACAATAGGCAAATGTCAGTGACAGGCTATGTAGAGAGTGCGAAACGGCAAGCCTTTATATTTATAATGAATAATAATGGGGTAATTAAATTGTATGCTGCAGTAATGTCAATGTCATACAAAAATTTATGTCATGAATGCCAAACATTTATTCTACCTTTTACTGCATGCATGCATATACAGTATATGTCTACTTGATCTTGAAGAACAATTAATGTATAGTTGCTTTCATAATTTTGATGACAATTGCTGGAGATCTTCGTTCACAACTTCATTATTTCTAAACTTTACAGCAGTTCTACTTCAGATTCCAACTGGATTGCATTATAATTATTTGACAAATTGTTGTAACAAAGTTATTTAAATACTTTATTAGTCAAATTTTGTGAGCTGTTGTTGATGTACTGTATTAAAATTTGATGGGCCTACTAAACTTTACAACAACCATACTTTATTACCATAGGTTTTAAATAGTACCATAGCTTTAATAGTCAAGCTATGATCACACTGCCTCTCACGACGAGGACCAAAGTAAAGCCTAACTTGATTGAGTTAGTATTTGAATGGGTGACCATGCACATGATATGAGTAGAGCTGTTAGTGCTCAGCCTCCTGTGCTTTAATGGCTTTACTCTGAGTTCCTTTCTTAAAAACACAGCATGGCTAGCATTGACAATCTTGACAAAAATCTTGTTCAGCTCTGAATACAAGGTCACTACAAGTACATACAGTAATTACAGCATTGTTTTTACTATATAGTAGCTATAGGCATGATTGACGCAGTAGATACATGCATGTCTGGACATGCCTATTTTTGGTTAGTATGTTTATAATTTTAACTTTTGTGTCGGACTCTCGGACCAGTCCAAATATTTCAGTGTTTTCCCGCTCTTTTCTGAGGTACGCGCTCGGATGTCGCGCATGCGTAAAACGTTTGGCAGCGTGTTCCTTTTCCCACCCTCTCAATTTCAAAAAGGCCCTGTGAACAAGTTTGAAATACCCCACTTTAGTCCCCTTCTCATTTCCTTTTTTCTTTCTTATGCTTGTAATAATTCAGTCAAATTTCAATTGTTGCTGGAGACAAGGCATCTACGTCCAAGTTCGCGTCTGTTGGTGTTGATGGACGTTTTGTTATCTGGGATGTGAAGGTGGGTCAACTTTTCCTATCACCCCTGATATTATCACAATGGATGAACCAGGCGGAAATCTAATTCTGTTAAGAAATATTATTGCCCAGCATACTGCTTTAAACAAAACCATAACATCTCAAATAACCTGAAGTGGAATAGTCATATTTCACACGTTTGTAAAAAGGTCGCACCTCGTCTATATTTTTTAAGACAATTAAAACGAGCGAAATTACCAGCTAACGACCTAATCCTTTTCTACTCCACCTGTATTCGACCAGTCATCGAGTATGCGTGCCAAGCATTTCACGACTCATTACCCAAATATCTGTCTGATGATCTTGAAAGACTTCAGAAACGAGCTTTTCGAATAATATTCCCAGATCAACACTACAAAGAAGCACTGAGGAACACGAACACCCCATCACTTTACGATAGAAGACAGGAATTAACAACAAAACTTTTTAAGGACATAGTCAATAACCCTGAGCACAAATTAACGGATTTGTTACCGCCATTAAATAATGACAATAGCCACTTTTTGCGTAAAAATAGGAAATTTAACGTGCCACTTCATAAAACGAACAGATTTAGGAACAGTTTTATCACTTATAACTCTAATAAGTTCTCTGAATAACTTAGAAACTGTTTTTGCCATGAATATGCTGGTTTTTAACCTAATTTAAATTATAGCACTAGAGAGTGTTTTAGTAACAAATTATAAGTCTGCACATATGTGTAAGTGAATGTGTATTTTCAAGAATTTTAGTCTAATCTTATTCATTTTCTTAAACAAAATACTTGTAAAAATTAGTTTATCTTTCTTAATATCTTTGTAAACCTAACATATTTCAGCAGTAGAATTAGATATATTCTGGAGCTGTAAGTTTAGTGTTAAATAAACTATCAAACTATCAAACTATCAAACTAACACAAAATAATTTTGAAAAAATTTACTAACGTTTCGTTACTACACGTAACATCGTCAGAGTGATAAATATACATACATGAAGGTGACTTAAATAGCTTAACTAGTTACATAAATAGAAAGTGATAAGGTGACAGACAAGGTGACAGAAAAGGTGATGTAAGACAAATGAATTGTCAAACTGGTGAAGAGACACCACAGCGTAAAGAAAAAAAACATCTAAAAGAGTGCTAAGGGAAATGATCTAATGTTAGCGAGGGTTTAAACGTAGAAATTAACAAGCTTTCTCGAAGAAGAACATCTAATTGGTTAGAACCTGACGATATAATTGAGACGTCATCGAAAGAAACATCGTGTCCAGTTTTTATCTTGTGTGTCAGAATGCTGGACATGGCAGACACTGAAAGTGCTTTTCCGGTATAGGCCGAAATACCCATATGTTCCGATACCCTAGTGTGCACTCTTTTAGATTTTTTTTCTCTTTACGCTGTGGTGTCTCTTCACCAGTTTGACAATTCATTTGTCTTACATCACCTTTTCTGTCACCTTGTCTGTCAC
>OZ036011.1:11133893-11228893 GCA_964035015.1 Corallium rubrum
TGTCCGTTCTGTATCGGCATACAGTATACCCGATGCAGAACGCCACGGTTACTCATTCTGTAAATAGTACATATCATTGTTATTAATACTTATCATTGTTATTATTACTTATTATTCTTCTATCAGATTTCCGTTATTCCGACAAAACACAGTGATTACTCGCATGGTGTTGCCCTTGAGCGTAATGGCTGGAAGATCGTCTACTCTGCAGATACAAGACCATGCAAGCAGTTGATCGATGCTGGTAAGACCGACACTGCTTGGTTGGAGGCGAAGCAATTCGCCGATTTTGTACATGGTCGTTGCTACGCCTCATGTATACTTGCAACTAAATAGAAGAATTGCACGTTCCATTTCATTATTGATTAGACTAACGTCTGTATTCTAAACGCTCACTCACACTCAATGAGTGACCCCTCACACTCACACTCACACTCACACTCACACTCACACTCACACTCACACTCACACTCACACTCACACTCACACTCACGCTCACGCTCACGCTCACGCCCGCGCTCGCGCTCGCGCCCGCGCCCGCGCCCGCGCCCGCGCCCGCGCCCACACCCACACTCACACCCACACTCACACCCACGCTCACACCCACACCCACACTCACACTCACACCCACACCCACGCTCACACCCCGCACCCGCACTCGCACTCACACTCACACCAATACTCACACCCACACTCACACCCCGCACCCGCACTCGCACTCACACCAATACTCACACCCACACTCACACCCTGCACCCGCACTCGAACTCACACTCACACTCACACCAATACTCACACCCACACTCACACCCCGCACCCGCACCCGCACTCACACTCACACCAATACTCACACCCACAGTCACACCCCGCACTCGCACTCACACTCACACCAATACTCACACCCACACTCACACCCCGCACTCGCACTCGCACTCGCACTCACACTCACACTCACACTCACACTCACACTCACACTCATACTCACACTCACACTCACACTCACACTCACACTCACTCACACCAATACTCACACCCACACTCACACCCCGCACTCGCACCCCGCACTCGCACTCACACTCACACTCACACTCACACTCACACTCACACTCACACTCACACTCACACTCACACTCACACTCAATGAGTGGCCTCTCACACTCCGAAGTGCAACTCACCACTCAATGAGTTCCCATTCAATTGCTTCTTGTTTTAGGCGAAGGCGCCACGTTACTTATTCATGAGGCGACGTTCGAGGATCAATTGTTAGAAAGAGCGAAAGCAACGAGCCATTGGTAATACATTCAAAAACAATATACAGTGTGTATAAAAAAAACTCTGAAGCCTTAGAAAACAACCTATTGTAGTACTTTGAAAGCCCTAAAAGCGCTGCGTTATAAATTAATCAGCACATAAGTTAAACAGGAAGAGAAAAAGTTTTTAAATACTTTCACCATGCATACACTTCAAGTTATCTTAATTTCCCAGGTGTATAAGACCGTGTGTTTTACGCATCTGTGGGTTCACCGAAGTGCTTAGGGCTTTCAAACTACTACAATAGGTTGTTTTCTAAGGGTTCAGGTTGTTTTTTTGATACACACTGTAGTGCTGTTTACATTTGTTCAAGTAACAAACACAAAACACAAACCGAAACACTTCCCGTGACATACGTAATGACATAGGAGAAATTTGAGGTGAAAGTTGGCTTAATTTATGCAAGTGTTTGATTACGTATTCAAACTCCATCTCGGTACTGATTTTCTTTGTTTTTATTTTATGAATTATTGAATAATTTGAAAATTATTTATGTTGGTTCGTTAAGTTTGTCTAATTATGCGTTTGTTGTTTTTTTAGCACGGTATCAGAAGCTCTCAGAGTCAGTAAATTAATGAAGGCCCAGTATACCATCCTTACTCATATTAGTAGTCGACATCTGTTTCCTTGCAAAGTTTCCCGCCTTCCTGCACGAGTGAGTTTTGCGTTCGACCATATGACGGTGAGTAACGTAAGTTATCTGAGCAAGATTGTATATGCTTAGAGGTAGTAGGAGTGATAGGAGGAGGAAGAGGGGTTGTGGTAGTAGGGGTGATAAGAGGGGGAGGAAGAGGAAGAAGGCTAGTGGTAGTAGGGGTGATAGGAGAAGGAAGAGGGGTAGTGGTAGTAGGAGTGATAGGAGGAGGAAGAGGAAGATGGGTAGTGGTAGTAGGAGTGATAGGAAGAGGAAGAGGGGTAGTGGTAGTAGGAGTGATAGGAAGAGGAAGAGGGGTAGTGGTAGTAGGAGTGATAGGAGGAAGAGGAAGAGGGGTAGTGGTAGTAGGAGTGATAGGAAGAGGAAGATGGGTAGTGGTAGTAGGAGTGATAGGAGAAGGAAGAGGGCTAGTGGTAGTAGGGGTGATAGGAGGAGGAAGAGGTGTATTGGTAGTAGGGGTGATAGGAGGAGGAAGAGGGGTAGTGGTAGTAGGAGTGATAGGAGGAGGAAGAGGGGTAGTGGTAGTAGGAGTGATAGGAAGAGGAAGAGGGGTAGTGGTAGTAGGAGTGATAGGAAGAGGAAGAGGGGTAGTGGTAGTAGGAGTGATAGGAAGAGGAAGATGGGTAGTGGTAGTAGGAGTGATAGGAGGAGGAAGAGGGGTAGTGGTGGTAGGAGTGATAGGAGGAAGAGGAAGAGGGGTAGTGGTAGTAGGGGTGATAAGAAGAGGAAGAGGGGTAGTGGTAGTAGGAGTGATAGGAGGAGGAAGAGGGGTAGTGGTGGTAGGAGTGATAGGAGGAGGAAGAGGGGTAGTGGTAGTAGGAGTGATAGGAGGAGGAAGAGGGGTAGTGGTAGTAGGAGTGATAGGAGGAGGAAGAGGAAGAGGAAGAGGGGTAGTGGTAGTAGGGGTGATAAGAAGAGGAAGAGGGGTAGTGGTAGTAGGAGTGATAGGAGGAGGAAGAGGGGTAGTGGTGGTAGGAGTGATAGGAGGAGGAAGAGGGGTAGTGGTAGTAGGAGTGATAGGAGGAGGAAGAGGGGTAGTGGTAGTAGGAGTGATAGGAGGAAGAGGGGTAGTGGTAGTAGGAGTGATAGGAGGAAGAGGGGTAGTGGTAGTAGGGGTGATAAGAAGAGGAAGAGGGGTAGTGGTAGTAGGAGTGATAGGAGGAAGAGCGATAGTGGTAGTCGTCCGACAAGACGAGGAGGAGGAGGTGAAGTATTAGTAGGAAGACGAGAAAGAGGGGGAGTAGGAGGTGTAGGTTGAGTAGGCGAAGCTGGGTGAGGAGGAGAAGAAGGGTGTGTCAGTGGAAGCCTAATGGAGTTGGGAGTTGGAGGAGTAGGAAGCAGCATTAACAACGGCAATACCAGTGCAGTAGCAGAAGTCGCAACAGCAGTACGAATAACATCAACAGTATATTGGAAATAGGAACAATAATAGCAGAAGCAGTGCATGGTAGTTTCAGTAATCGCATTCTTGCTAACAGCAAGAACGCAAGCAAGAACGTAAGCAGCCGAAGCAGCCGAATTAAGCAAGAACGCACGCAGCCGAAGCTTAATTTTTGAACCGACCAATGTTGGTACTAATTTGTCGTTTAATACGCAGGGCCGTAGACACCGGTGGGGCTGGGGGGGCCCCCCAATAATTTGTAAACTAGCGATAATTTGTAACGTTTTAGAGGGAAATAAAATTTATGCTATAAATTTTGCTATAAATCTCGCCCCAGAATGCGGGAAATGCTGTTTCAGAGACCCTAGAATCCAAAATTTTCCGGGGGGGCATGCCCCCGGAACCCCCTAGATATCTCGCGTCTTCGACGCTCGCTACATCAGCCCCCCCAATAGAAAATTGCTTCCTACGGCCCTGATACGTACATCATTCCTTCTTAGATTCAACAAAAAGACCTTCCAACATTGCATGGGATGATGCCAAATCTAGAAAAAACAGTACTCCGTTACCATCAAGGACGCAGATTTCCCAGGAAGAAATTATTAAAAAGCCTGAAAAACTCGCGTGACTCAACCTATCCATAGTCAAATATGTAAACGCTAAGCCAGGCCTAGGACTATCTCTGGCGACTTCTACCGCCGCGCGCCGGCGTGTCGAAATGAAGAATGGTCAAAATTGTTTCGACAATTATGTCAAACGAATTTTGTAAATAATCAGGAGAAGGTCAGATTTTTATGAAATTCTCGTCCGATTCTCGACCAAATTCAACCAAAATTGACTGGGTTGGTCCTTGATCTGTGGCCAACTTTTCCACAATGCTTATAAAAAAATATTTAATTCTTTGAACGTTTTCATGGCGATAAAGTAATATAAATAAGTTTTGTGGAAACACCACGTAAAATATTTCTTTGCTAAGCTTTCGGCCTGTTGTCTCAGGCCTTCATCAGAGCAATAATAACAAACTGTTGGCTCACGTCATTTATAAACTAAGCAACTGATCAATTAAATCACGTAAGAATACAATGGCGTATCACGTTAATTTTATTAATTAGAAAACAAAATCAAGAATGTTCTCCGAATAGGGCACGCCACGTGCTATTTAATGGCTGTCCCTCCTGAGAAGTAGTGTGATGTTTTGCGATCTCAATGGATTCTCTTGTTCTTCGCGTGAAGTATTGCATGTCGGTGATGACTCTTCCCACTTAACACGATGGTCATACTTCCAAGCGTGTTTGGCAACAGCAGACTTTTCTTGTTGCGCTTTTATGCAACATGCCTTGTGTTCCTTCAGGCGAGTTGAGAGATTCCTTCCCGTTTCCCCATGTATACCAAGCCACATTCACAGGGAATGCGATACACTCCAGGCTTAGATATATTTTATATACGTGGAAGAAATATTTTACGTGGTGTTTCCACAAACTTATTTATAAAAAAATATTCCTTGAGATGTCCTAGAGACACACAGACAAGGTAAAAACAAGGTCTGAGGTAACTACACATTTGATTCGAAAGCACGTTTCACGTAATTTTTATGAATACGATTTTCCACTGTACAGTACATCTCTGTTGAGTAGTCTTACGTCACAGATCTTTAATGACACTATAGCAGTCGTTACCATGACGTATATCCACTTCGATTGCTGGTAAGTCCGCTTGGCAACAAGAACTGAAGGCTCAAATTTTGGGTTACACATTGAGCATGGCGTTCATTTTGGAGTAGTGACAAGCTGTGTTTTTAGCGAAGAAATGGTATGGTAGTAAACGTTTTATTGTTGCAATTTAATGTAAGGGTAGTTCACACTTTACCGTACCCGAGTCATCACTGTGTCAGGTTAGCGTATAAAACTAGGCAATAAACACCTTAGTGGGTCACTAGTCACTACTATAAATTAGAGTTAGAGTTTTTGTTTGGGTTAATAGGTCATCAAATTAAGTTCGCTTGATGGCGTAGGAAATCGCTGAATTTCCCTTGCTTTGCCTGTCTTTGTCTTGTGTCTTGCCTTGTGTTTGTTTTGTTTTGTCTTGACTCTTGTGTTGCGTTGCCTTGGCTTCAATCAAGGAGGATTTTTGAGGGGGGGGGGGTGGGGTGGGGGGGTGGGGGTCGTTTTTAGGACAGTGACGACACAAAACTAGGGGGTCCGGGGGCATAGCCGCCGTGGAAAGTTTTTAACTTTGGGTCGGTAAAATGGCAAGCTACCAAGTAATAAAGGTTTTAAATCATGATCACATGTTTTAGGTGTCAGAGAGAGTAGAAGTAATTTTTGACATCCAAAATTTCCCTTGCACCCCCCAAAAGGGGGTTGGTCACACCCCTGACCCCCATCTCATTGTGCACCTGTCGTCAATGCCTTGTACAGTGGAACCTCCTCAACCTCGTTAATAGAGACCTTAAGATATCCTGGGTTTGGTTTATGGGTACTACCTGTATAGTCGTATGTACAGGTAGACCATGAGCTATGACAGAAAAATGGGTAGATATTATGAGTAAACAAAAATGGCCGTACCCGTAAACCGAACCTGGGGTATCTGATCACCAGGTGGTTGTATTAACGGGGGAGTATTACACTACTTAGAATGTATTAAGGCCAGAAAAAAGTAATCAGTCATATGGCAGGGTTCCACTGTATATTTAGAGGCTAGTCTTGAATAAATGGCATTTATATTATTTCATCTACATGTTATTTTCTTTTTCCACTACTCTGAAAGGTAATTACAATCAGTTGGCAGAACTGGCATATTGGGGGGGGGGGGGGCGATTACTGGGAATTTTTGACATCTCAAACTAAATAAATAATCATGAGATTACCTCATTATGATGAGATTACTTTTTCATGTTACATATAGGCACTTTAAATGGATTGAGTGTTAGTGAAACTAGTGACTCAGGCCACACAGTTGCTAATTGCTGATGGTGGTGCTATGAAAGATAAGGAAGAAACTGAATGCAGGGAAGCTGAACAGATTGATATGGAAGAGAAAAGCAAAAAGAAGAAGAAAAAAAAGAGAAAACATACCAACGAAAGGGACTCGAACATCCAGGATATAAAAGATGAACAACTTAGTGATAAACAAGAGACAAGTGTCAGGCAATCGATTGATAGCAAAAACAGTGAGTCAGGCAATGAAATTGTTATAAATAGTAGTTCTATGAAGGAGAAGAAGAAAACCAAATGCAATGATGCTGAACAGATTGAAGTAGAAGAGAAAAGCAAAAAGAAGAAGAAGAAGAGAAAAGTTGAAAATGATGATGATGAAAGGTACTTGTGCACCCAAGATAGGGATGAACAACCTTGCAATGTGCAAAAGAAAAGTGGCAGTTCAAAGCAATCGAATGTTAGTGAAACTGGTGAATCAGACCACATAATTACCAATAGTGCAGCAGCAGACAAATTCCAGCTTAATGAGGAAAGATGCAAAGAATTGCGCATTTGTTTTAGTACTAAGAACACTGATTCCTCCTTCGACCCTATTGTTATCAATGACCGCCCAATTGACATCATATCTGACGTCAAGATTCTCGGTCTTAATATATCCAGTAATCTGAAATAGAATGGCCACATTGACACAATTGTAAAAAAATCTCGGAAATGTCTGTATAGTCTATCACAACTTAAACGGTCGGGCCTGGGGTCTACTGAGCTTATTCACTTTTATCTTGCCTGTATTCGTCCTATTACCGAATATGTATGTCCTATTTTTCATGACAGCATCCCGGCCTATCTCTCTTATGACCTCGAGGGTGTTCAAAAGCGTGCCATGAAGATAATTTTTCCTTTCCGCTCATACGATGAAGTGTTACGCGAGGCTGGTCTTGTTAAACTATCCAACAGGCACCAAACCCTTGTGGATAGTTTGTTCACGGAAATTGTTGAAAACAATCAGAACAAACTTCACTGCTTGCTTCCAGCACGAAACCAACAAACTCGGAATCTTAGGCAACAGAGTGAATTTAGACCTGTTTTTAAAACAAATCGTTTTCGCAACAGTTTTATAACTTTTAATGCCCTTAAGGCCTAGTTACTACATTGTTTTAACTATTTTTATTTGCTTTTAATTATTTGAATTTCTATTTAGGATTTTGTTATATTGTAAAAAATTTTGTAATTCAACCTTATGGTTGCAAAGAAATTTTGAATAAACCATCTATCTATCTATCTATCTATCTATCTATCTATCTATCTATCTATCTATCTATCTATCTATCTATCTATCTATCTATCTATCTATCTATCTATCTATCTATCTATCTATCTATCTATCTATCTATCTATCTATCTATCTATCTATCTATCTATCTATCTATCTATCTATCTATCTATCTATCTATCTATCTATCTATCTATCTATCTATCTATCTATCTATCTAGTGGTACCATGGAAGACAAAGAGAAAACCGAATGCAAGGATGATAAACAAACTGAAGAAGAGAGAAGCAAAAAGAAGAAGAAGAAGAAGAGGAGAAAAGTTGAAGATGATAATGAAGAGAAGGATTCATGCATCCGAGATGGAGGTGACGAACTTAGCAATAAACAATTGAAAAGTGGTTTAAAGCAAGCAGAAATTGCAAAAAACAGTGAATCTGATCACCGACTTGCTGATAGCCGTGCTCTGAAGAACGAGGAGGCTGATGTTTGTGGACGGATTGAAGTAGAAGAGAGAAGCAAAAAGAAAAAGAAGAGAAAGAATCAGGTTGAATATGACTCTTGCTCTCGAGGTACTAGAGATGAAGAACTTGGCGATAAACAGACTGAATGTTTTAGTTTAAAGCAAAAAGAAGTTGGCAAAAATAGCGAATCCGACCACCAAGCTATTAAGACTAGTGGTGCTCTGAAGAACCAGGAGAAAACCGAATGCAAGGACGCTGGACAGATTGAAATAGCAAACAAAAAGAAGAAAAAGAAGAGGAAGGGTCAAGTTCAGGAAGATGATGAAAAGGATTTTTGTGCACGAACAGAAGATGGAAAAAATAGTGGATCCGACCACAGAGCTACTAATAGTGGTGCTCCGAAGGACACAGTGAAAACCGAATGCAAGGACGCTGGACAGATTGAAAAAGCCGAGAAAAGCGAAAAGAAGAAAAACAAGAGGAAAAGTGAAGTTCAGGAAGATGATGATGAAAAGGGTTCTTGCGCTCAAAGCAGAGATGAAGAGCGAGCAGAGTTTCAAAAAGACACTGAATCAAGCGATATAGTTAACAATGATGACTGCCCGAAAGGCATCGAGAAGACAAAATGCAAGAATGATGCCAAGAAGAAGAAAACGAAACGCAAGAGAGAAGAGTGCTCGAATGAAGCAGAAGGCGTTTTGAATGACGCTGGTGATTATTGTACAGAAGGGCAAGAAGGGCCTGCGAAGAAATCAAAGGATAATGGTATTTTTAAACAAATAAGTATTGTAACTACCTACACACGTAAAAATCTCACAGCTTGTCAACAGGATGTGTTCGCAACAGGCTTGTAGCAAGGCTGTTAACAGGTTGTAACAATGCTGTTCATTCAAAACGCTGCTACAACCTTGTTAGCATCAACCTGTTAACAACTTGTTAAGTGCAGAGCGGTAACAGGTTGTTGGAACAACTTGTCGTCAGTCTGTTGGAGTCAGCAGCCTTGTTACAAGTTGGGACAGCCAGTGCGAACACATGACGGTGACAGCCTGTTGAACAGCCTTGTAACAACTTGCTTGCAGGTAGATAGATAGATTGCTTTATTTAACCACGCTAACATCGTCAGCAGAAGCTGGTTTCCACGATGGGCATGTACAACAGTTGAAATAAGATTACATTTTTAACAAATAGGAAAATAACAGAACAGTTTACATTTAGCCATATTACATTAACAGTTATAGTATTTACATATCTTAGGTATCTTACATTTCTTAGTTTGTATCAACATAAGTGGCAATCTTTTGTTTAAAACTTGAAAAGGGTTTGGTATCTCTTATGTTTGGTGTTAGGGAATTCCATATCGGGGCGCCATCAAACATAAGACTTTTTTTCATATTGTTTGTTCGTGGTTGTGGCAAACATATTTTGGAAGTATTTGGTATGTAACAGCTTGCGCGTTTTTACGTGTGTAGTATGTAATTATAAGTCTACATTCTGTGAAAAACAAAACAACCCGTTGACCCTTTAGTGGCCACAGTTGCCTTTTGGCAACTTATTAATGTTACTCTGACTAACGTCGTAAATCTAGCCAATAATGGATTAAACGAATTACTTCATTTCAAATTTTGAACAAAGGCTCTATCCGCGGGGTTATCTCTACCCAAAAGTTCTGTTGAACAAAACCATAGTCTTGAGGCTTACAGATACACTATTACAGTTAACACTAACATACAGACATGCCTCCAGCCCCAAGTATTACGCATTTTCGTGTGAATAGTCTTCTATTGAATGGTTACACTGTTAAATTTTAGGAAGAATCGAGAATAAGAAGTCAAAGAAGTCGACGGAAAAGCCGGATCTGTCTGAAGAGAAGGTATACAAACAAACAAACAAACAAACAAACAAACAAACAAACAAACAAACAAACAAACAAACAAACAAACAAACAAACAAACAAACAAACAAACAAACAAACAAACAAACAAACAAACAAACAAACAAACAAACAAACAAACAAACAAACAAACAAACAAACACACACACACACACACACACACACACACACACACAAACAAACAAACAAACAAACAAACAAACAAACAAACACACACACACACACACACACAAACAAACAAACAAACAAACAAACAAACAAACAAACAAACAAACAAACAAACAAACAAACAAACAAACAAACAAACACACACACACACACACACACAAACAAACACAAACACACAAACAAACAAACAAACAAACAAACAAACAAACAAACAAACAAACACAAACAAACAAACAAACAAACAAACAAACAAACAAACAAACAAACAAACAAACAAACAAACAAACAAACAAAACTGCAATTGAGTACTGACTGTTAGCCGGATAAGACTGCTAGCTTGCTAGTGACTTGTAGCCTGCTACCCACAACTGCTGCAGAGGCAGACTTTACTGTAAGTGCTTCACCTGCCTTGTGCAGTCAATATACCATTAACACCCTGGCTTGCGGCTGCTCAAGTATTTTCAGTTTTCAGGATACAACGATAGATTCTATATTGTTTAACGTATTTCCTCTTTAACCCTTTACCGGGCATGGTCGCCATTTGGCAACTTATTACTTTTACAGCTGTTTTTCCAACTTTGGGTGTCATTGTTTTGTAGGACGAGGCTGGCGATAGTCAATGGCAAAGCGCAGAATTTGGGAACACAGCTCAAAAGGAGAAGTTTCTTCGTCTGATGGGTGCTTACAAGCCGTGCAACAAAGAACGTTCAGCTAGCAGCTATTCAGTTATGGCCATGAACAAGCAACAGGAAAAAGCAGTTTCTTTTTCACTGGAAAAACAATTTCTTCAAGCAATGCAGACACGAAAAGAAAGAGGGACAGGTTTAGGCTACCAGTAGTACATTAAATGGACTATCGATATTTTCAGTTCAAATCGTCTTGTGTTTATTAAATTCTGAATTGCAAACTTCAAAATGAATTCGATTATGTCCTATAAGAAAGTTTGTAGTCTTACACCATGTTATGACTGAATTTTTTATTAATTTCTGAGCTTTCGATCTGTGTGCTCGGGCCGTCTTCATTCTCTCTGAAGACGGCCCGAGCACACGGGTCCAAAGGTCAATGAAGATGGCCCGAGCACACGTCGAAAGCTCGGAAATTAATAAAAAAATTCATAACATGGTGTAAGACTACAAACTTTCTTATATAAAATACATTTTCGCCATGCAAAGCTTCAAACAACATATATGTTCTATAAGTTTGGGCTACTTATGCGAGATGACATCATTACTATTGTTATTATCAAGCCTACATTTTATGTCAACTGTCAAGTCAAAAGTAACACCAAAGCGAGGCTTGGTGGTAAAAACAGAAGAATGACGTCATTCCGCATAAGCGCTATTTTGCAAAAACAACTGCAGAATATTAAACACTGTTTATTTATTTTATTTAATAACTTTGCCAATAATAACAATAACAATATACACAGTAAATAATTTGGCAGGGTTACCGCAACAGCTAGTTGCCAATTACTGCGGGCCCAAAATATAAATAACAACAACGACAATAACCACATAGTCAACACGAAAACAACTAAACAACGACGCTTTTTCGGTGTGTGAACAAACGAAAGCCTGACCCTGATATTCATGACCCTGTCACTGAGCTTAATCCTAACCGTGAAATATTTCGGTTGTTCATACACCGACAAAGCCTCCAAAACATAACAGTACAGTTCCTACATACAACACGATATCGGTGTTGTGAGACTACGGACACAATTACACTTAGGACAGATAGTTTTATAAGAACGAGGATCATCCACGTTATAACATGTTTGTAAAGACGAAATATAGTACTTAAACATTATGGACTTAAACGAAGACAGACTGTCCGTATCTAACTTCAGTTCATCACCAAGATTGTTCCAAACGCGAGTTGCTCTGATGATGTATGATCTTTGGAATGTCACAGTTCTACATTTCGGAACGACGTATTTAGGACTATTGCTAGTAGAGGATCTAGTGGGTCTGGAAGTGCGGGTAGTTGGACATAGGGAAGGATGGATATTGACTAGTTCATGGGTTATTTTGAAAAAATACACCATGTCTAGATATTCATGCCAGACATGGTGTTTAAGTCAAAATGGAAACACCTTCCCATTTAGCCGCTACAACATCCATTGTATTATGATTAAATGCCATTTAAAGCTAAATCATACTATTTATGTACAGTTTTCAACAAAACAATTTCTCAGCCTTCGGTCGCAACGAACTGCTTGGATTAATGTGCTAGCTTACATGATTTTCTGCGTTCATATATTGAAAACTACCGCTGACAGGATAGACCACGGGCAAACAATCTGTAAACGCCTCGTCTTTTGCTTTCCGTGTTGACTGCCCAGAGTCCGCGGAGATTTTCATCGATTTTTCAACCTTAACCTGTACCAAAACAACCAAGTTATGTCCGGGAAGGACGTTCACGAACTCATTGTTGGTCCAATAACCTGTTTCTCGTTGGACAAGGAGAGAAAAAGTAGGTTTTGAACTTCTTGTTTTGAGGGTTGGGCGTCTGACTTCCGTTGTTGCTGTTTTGTAATCTTTGTAATCAGTTCGTTTTGTTATAATTTAAGTAACCAACTTTGTTTTCTTTAGAGCTTGCCTTCTCTCCAAATGATCATACAGTTCATATCTACAAAATGGAAGGGAAGAAGTGGGTATCCACTGACATCTTGACTGAGGTGAGAGAGTGATTATTTTGTTTGTATCTGTTTTTGCATCATTGTGATTGGTGTAACATTCAATCAGTAAATGATATAATAGGATTAATTTGTAGTTTCTTTTTCTTGTAGCATGGACAGAATGTTACAGGAATTGACTGGGCACCGCAAAGTAACCTCCTTGTGACATGTGGAGCTGTAAGTGATAATATTGATTTTGAAATGATTTAGTGGTCAAAATACAGTTCTCACACACTGCTGGGAGCTGCTGCAGCCAATCCGCTGCAAGCCTGACATTTATTTAAACATTAACACAGCTAATGTAACTTACATAATTTAACATATAAAAAATACTGAGAAGTTCTGTAATATAAATGTCCACTACAACTAACATCCTAAATGTCCTAATTAACGGGTGGGTGGGTGGTGAGCAATTTTTGTTAAGCTTGCGAAAGCAACAACAACATGTGCTGCTTAACCACCCAAATACATCCGATTCACAATCGGGCTCCCAGCCTTGTGTGAGAAAACATTTTCTGCTTCTTTCGTACCTCAGCCAGCAGAAAATAACACTTAGCATGTGCTAGTTACTACAGGTGATTTTCTAAAAACCGAGTTTGACTTCCTGTTGTGACTTCATGGTTATTTTGTATGCCATCCTCGTTCCCAGGGCCTCCTTGCTACACTGGAAAATCAGAGGCCCTGGTCAGGTGAAAATGATTGAAATGTGTGATTGGCTAGATGAAGGCTATTGTCTAAAACAGGAAGTGGGCAAATATATCTTTTCAACTGTCAAACAACACTGTGAATAGAGTGAAGATTATCACTCAGATAACAATGAAAAAGTCTATGAACAAGGCCAACAAAGTAGGATTCCTAAATCGAGTTGAAACGGCAATGAGTTTCATAATTTAACTCTCAAAATCGAACGATTTTAGATATAACGTGACTCAGTGATAGGGATGTGCCGGATCCGGATACCGGTATCCGGCAAAATACGAACATCCGGCCCTATCCGGTATCTGGTAAAATATGCTAGATATTTACCAGATAGTGCCGAGACTTCTAGTATAAATATGAACCTGAAAACACATTGTCCTTGTCTTTTTTTATGCGATAAGAAATTGTGAAACACAGTACAATTGTAAAAAACAATTGCTGGAAGTAAAAGGTTTTTGTGATGTTACTGCTGCCGTGTATGCGGCGCTTACGGAACTTCAGACAGAAATCTATTACGGCTTGCTTGGAGGTAAATATACACACAGAAAACCACTGAAAATTCACTCGGAATTTTCAGTGGTTTTCCATATTCCTCATTATTACCCTCTAGCACATCCATTCCCAGCCCAATATAATAAAATATATTACAATTTGATTTGCCATGTCGGGGCAACCAAAGAAGAAGTCCTCAATTGTATGGGATTTTCTCAATGAAGACCCCTCTGAAAAGATCTATGCAATATGTACGAAAGGTAAAGAGCGCATAAAGCGAGGAGTATCTCTTGAATCGTGTTCATCCACACCATTACACAACCACTTACGGAGTAAACATGCTAATGAGCTATTAGCAAAAGAATTGGGAAAAAGTAGTAAAGTATTGTCTAAGTTCCACCATGAATATGTGGTATCTGGTTTCTTTGAATCCCTGACCGGATCCGGTAGGCTACTATCCGGTACCATCCGGTATCCGGCAAAGCAGTATCCGGCACATCCCTACTCAGTGACTCATTCGTCGGCAATACCAACCTTTTCATGCTTGGCTTTCTAAGACTTCCTCCCTTGATGACTAAAATCATCTTGTGTTAGACAGAGTAAAAAGATAAATTTGTTCCCCAACAAGAATGTGCATGAAAGGGTAATCAATAGTGTGCTTAATGCAGGCCTTGAATTTGGGGAAGAAAAGGCAAGGCCAGTTTGGCCTTGAATGTTACAATGTTTTTCAGGATGTCAAGACCAGTTTGAAACTTTCATTCAGTTTGAAACTTTCATTCAGTTTGAAGCACCTTTATACTATACACTGATACAGCAAGATTTAAAAAGTACTGTATAGTCAAATACCATTTTTGGAGCCTGCAATCCTTCTGTCCTACAGAATTTTCAAGGTTACTTGAAGTACAGGCCCCCCTAGTGATTGGTGCTACCCAAAAGGATTGCAGGCCCTGGTGATGAGATTCGATTGGGAAATCCAATGCGAGATTGCTGAATTTAACCGATTTAATATTGTTACAATATTCAACAGAAAGACTGACGGAGCAGGTGGATGTAAATATGCAGATATTTCAGCAGAGGTTTAGGTTTTATTGTCAATCCGACACATTCAAATAATCTGCCCACTTTAACAGATTTTGAATCAGAGTGTGAGTGATTAGATTTTGCTCAAAAGTGCCCTCAAAGTGCAGGAAATGCCATTTCAGAGACACTAGATTCAAAAATTTTCTGGGGAAGCATGCCCCTGAACCCCCCTAGAAATGCAGTCACTAAATCAGAAAGGGCCCCCGAAGTAATCAATCCCACGGGTCCCCAGATGCCTAGTTGTACCACTGAACTTAACATTGGTATAATCATTGTATACAACTACCGTATATACAGGATCGAAATGCGTATGTGTGGACTCTTCAAGATGGGAAATGGAAGCCCACATTGGTTATTTTGCGTATCAACCGTGCAGCCACCTGTGTCAAGTGGTCTCCAAAAGGTAAGTTACATGTAACAGTACTTCTTTCAAATGTGATTAGTTTAGATCACCTATAAACCAAAAGAACACCTCTGTCAGTAATGAGCTTGCTGCGTCAGCGTAGGCAATGTAGAAACAACAGTTGAAATATAGTAAGGTTAGATATACTGTAGCGATAGACACACCAGGTGGAAAACGCAATTTAAAAATGAATATCAGAGCGTATGGGTATTTCGCCTTTGACTGGAAAGGTCGCTCTGTATCAACTATGTCAAGTATACTTGCACATAAACATCTCCTCAAACACACTGTCTCCTCTGACTTTAAAATACTTTCATCTGACATTTCTGAATATGATCTACTTATACGTGAAAGCCTTCTAATCTCCAAACTTAATCCAGTTCTTAACACCACTATAAGATCAACTCCTCTTGATCTATTTTAAGTATGTTGTCTGTTATTGATATTCATCTCAGTTGTCTGTTCTTGACGTTCATTTGTCCGTTTGAACTTTAAATTTTGTAACCGTTCTTGTAATTTTAAACCAGTATATCTTTGTAGTATATATAGTGAACCAACTGTAATATAGTTTAAATGCTCTGAAGATGTTGTGATGTAACAACGAAACGTCAGTAAATAAATTCTTTTTCTTTTTATTATGTTTTGTTTCAAAGTCATTTGCTGGGCTCTGATATTCATTTTTAAATTGTTAGATATACTGTCGAAACAGAGAACGTAGGAGTCTAACGTTTCGAACGAAGGCCCTTCGTCAGAGAGGTTTCTCTCTGTTGAAGGGCCTTCGTTCGAAACGTTAGACTCCTACGGCTACGTTCTCTGTTTCGACAGTATATCTAGTGGGCTAAGAATGATTTGGTAATTGATGGGGATGAGCCGATAATCAGAAATTAATTGGTAGGATATGATAATCAGCAACTTTCAGGCTTTCTACCGCGTAAACGGGACCTTACAATATAGTTTGCTGTATATTTGTTGTTTAGAGGACAAGTTTGCTGTTGGCAGTGGAGCACGTCTGATCTCAGTTTGTTACTTTGAGAAAGAAAATGATTGGTGAGTGCTGAATTGACTGCCAGGATTGGTCAATACATGGTCTGTAGAAATGCATATCCAGACCAGAGCCACCAAGAGAAATTGTGGGCCCGGGGCAAGTTATCGATTTAGGCCCTGATGATGTCACAATACATGGGTCGATTTGGGGCCCCTGATGATGTCATACATCATGGGGTCGTGTCTAGGTGTTCTCAATTAGTCCCCTGGGTTAGCTAAGAATGAAGTTAGTGTTACTGATCTTTACACTGGGCCTCATGTTTTCTTACAGGGGCCCTTCTCAAGTTGGTTGCTCGGGGCAAATTGCCCCCTTAGCCCCCCCCCCCCCCCTTCTTGGTGGGCCTGATCCGGACAATAGTCTGTCTTTATCCACAACCAACACAATCCATAACAAGAGGATCTGTATCAGTACTACAAAATCACAAAATACATTCAATTAATTTGACTAACCATCATATATGAACTGAGCTGCAGACGAACTGAAATCTGATATTTTCCTGTGCCGACTCGGTAATCAAACAAGGTTAATGTACCGCGGTTGTTTATTTATAATAATTACTCCCAACCATGCATAAATCAGGTTAATTGCCCCGTGCTAATATATATTAGCCTGGGGCAATTAACTTGATTTATGCGTGGTTGGGAAAGTAATGGTTAATCAATGGTCACGAATGTGATAAAGGATTTATCATCGTGACTGAAGTGTTTTTAGACAATCTGTGTGATAACGAACTCAGTATCTCAGTTTTCTTAGACAACCTCTGTGATCGTGAACTAAGTGGGTTAGTTACCTCAACCTCGGTAACGTAGTTACTATGCTTAGTATAAATACATGTATGTGATTTAGAACGTCGGCAAGAGATTCACCAGACGGAAAACGTAATCAAAAATTGTCACTTCTTTTTCAATGGAAATTTATACGAACAAGTCGATGGTGTTGCTATGGGTTCCCCCCTAGGTCCCTTGTTTGCTAATATTTTTCTTGCACATCATGAATCCAATTGGCTAAATGATTGTCCTGCTGAATTTAAACCGCTATTCTACAGACGCTACGTTGATGATTGTTTCATATTATTTCGTTCGCCTAACAATGTTATTCCTTTTCTTAATTATTTGAATTCTAAACATCCTAACATAAAATTTACGCATGAACTTGAGTCTAACAATTCCATATCTTTTCTTGACGTTAAAATTGATCGTTCCGGTGGTTGCTTTTCGACATCTGTGTATCGTAAACCTACTTTTACCGGCTTACTTACTTCTTTTGATTCATTTATTCCACTTACCTATAAAAAAGGTTTAATCTTTTCGCTTCTCAATCGCTGTTTTAACATCTGTTCGACATATGTTATTTTTAATTCCGAACTAGAAAAACTTAAAACTATTTTTATTCAAAACGGCTATCCAGAAAAACTCCTTAACAGTTGCATTTCCTCTTTTCTTGATAAAGTATTCTCGCAGTCTGCAAAACCATGTTCCGTTCCTAAACACGTTATTTATTTTTCGTTACCTTTCACTGGTCAGCATTTTCTCCAAATTCGAACGCAATTAAAAAAACTACTCAATTCTGCTTATCCTCAAATTAGCATTAGGTTTATAGCTCGGCCTTCTCTTCGCCTTTTTCATTTCTTTTCGTTCAAAGACCGGATTCCTCTTTCTTTGAGATCGCATGTCGTGTATAAATTTAAGTGTCAAAGCTGCGGAGCTTTGTATGTGGGTGAAACCACTCGACATCTGCACACACGCGTTTCTGAACACATGGGAATTTCGGCCCTTACTGGCAAAAAACTCGGTAGTCCACCCCGTGGTAATATTCTTGCCCATCATCATGAGACGGGGCATCCTATTTCCTTTGATGATTTTAGTATTATTTCTTCCTGCTCTTTTGAATCTGAGCTTCTTTTACGCGAAAGTCTTTTAATTAACAAACTTAAACCTCATCTCAACGGCAATATTGGATCAGCACCGCTCTACTTATTTTAATTTTCTCTTACCTCCTGACACATTCAGTGTTACCTCACCTCCTAACCTATAATTAGCTTGTAATATGTATTTTTAGTTCTTTATTTTTATTGGTCTATATGTATGTAATTAGAATTCTGTTTATTGTATATCCTGTAAATTAATATCTTGTAATCATTATCTCTGAAGATGTTGTAGCATAAACAACGAAACGTTAGATTATTAAATATTATGTTTTTTATGTCCTTTTGTTCATGGCTTTTATTCGTGTTTTGTGCTGGGCACTTATATTTATAATAAGATATGTATGTGATTATAGAAAATCGCATTCTTTCAATATTCTTTAGGTGGGTTAGCAAGCATATCAAGAAACCTCTACGATCAACTGTAACCAGGTACTACATACTTCGATCTCAATATAAAGCATGCAATCGCACGCGCACGCATTCACACACACATGCATCCCCGCATTCACACACGCATGCATCCCCACATTCACACACGCATGCATCCCCACATTCACACACGCATGCATCCCCACATTCACGCACGCATGCATCCCCACATTCACGCACGCATGCATCCCCACATTCAGTCATTCACACACGTATGCATCCCCGCATTCACGCACGCATACATCCCGCATTCACGCACGCATGCATCCCCACATTCACACACGCATGCATCCCCACATTCACACACGCATGCATCCCCACATTCACACACGCATGCATCCCAGCATTCACACACGCATGCATCCCCGCATTCACGCACGCATGCATCCCCACATTCACACATTCACACACGCATGCATCCCCACATTCACACATGCATGCATCCCCGCATTCACACACGCATGCATCCCCACATTCACACACGCATGCATCCCCGCATTCACACACACATGCATCCCCACATTCACACATTCACACACGCATGCATCCCCACATTCACACACGCATGCATCCCCACATTCACACATTCACACACGCATGCATCCCCACATTCACACACGCATGCATCCCCGCATTCACACACGCATGCATCCCCACATTCACACATTCACACACACATGCATCCCCACATTCACACACGCATGCATCCCCACATTCACACACGCATGCATCCCCACATTCACACACGCATGCATCCCCACATTCACACACGCATGCATCCCCACATTCACACACGCATGCATCCCCACATTCACACACGCATGCATCCCCGCATTCACACACACATGCATTCACACACGCATGCATCCCCACATTCACACACGCATGCATCCCCACATTCACACACGCATGCATCCCCGCATTCACACACACATGCATTCACACACGCATGCATCCCCACATTCACACACGCATGCATCCCCGCATTCACACACACATGCATTCACACACGCATGCATCCCCACATTCACACACGCATGCATTCACACATTCACACACGCATGCATCCCCGCATTCACGCACGCATGCATTCACACACGCATTCACACACGCATGCATCCCCACATTCACACGCATGCATCCCCACATTCACACACGCATACATCCCCACATTCACACACGCATGCATCCCCGCATTCACGCACGCATGCATTCACACACGCATTCACACACGCATGCATCCCCACATTCACACACGCATGCATCCCCACATTCACACACGCATACATCCCCACATTCACACACGCATGCATCCCCACATTCACACATTCACACACGCATGCATCCCCGCATTCACGCACGCATGCATCCCCGCATTCACGCACGCATGCATTCACACACGCATTCACACACGCATGCATCCCCACATTCACACACGCATGCATCCCCACATTCACACACGCATGCATCCCCACATTCACACACGCATGCATCCCCGCATTCACGCACGCATGCATCCCCGCATTCACACACGCATGCATCCCCACATTCACACACACATGCATCCCCACATTCACACACGCATGCATCCCCACATTCACACACACATGCATCCCCACATTCACACATTCACACACGCATGCATCCCCACATTCACACACGCATTCACACACGCATGCATCCCCACATTCACACACGCATGCATCCCCGCATTCACACACGCATGCATCCCCACATTCACACACGCATGCATCCCCACATTCACGCACGCATGCATCCCCACATTCACACACGCATGCATCCCCACATTCACACACACACATTGCATCCCCACATTCACACACACACATGCATCCCCACATTCAGTCATTCACACACGTATGCATCCCCGCATTCACGCACGCATACATCCCCGCATTCACGCACGCATGCATCCCCACATTCACACACGCATGCATCCCCACATTCACACACGCATGCATCCCCACATTCACACACGCATGCATCCCAGCATTCACACACGCATGCATCCCCGCATTCACGCACGCATGCATCCCCACATTCACACATTCACACACGCATGCATCCCCACATTCACACACGCATGCATCCCCGCATTCACACACGCATGCATCCCCACATTCACACACGCATGCATCCCCGCATTCACACACGCATGCATCCCCGCATTCACACACACATGCATCCCCACATTCACACATTCACACACACATGCATCCCCGCATTCACACACGCATGCATCCCCGCATTCACACACACATGCATCCCCACATTCACACATTCACACACGCATGCATCCCCACATTCACACACGCATGCATCCCCGCATTCACACACACATGCATCCCCACATTCACACATTCACACACGCATGCATCCCCACATTCACACACGCATGCATCCCCGCATTCACACACGCATGCATCCCCACATTCACACATTCACACACACATGCATCCCCACATTCACACACGCATGCATCCCCACATTCACACACGCATGCATCCCCACATTCACACACGCATGCATCCCCACATTCACACACGCATGCATCCCCACATTCACACACGCATGCATCCCCACATTCACACACGCATGCATCCCCGCATTCACACACACATGCATTCACACACGCATGCATCCCCACATTCACACACGCATGCATCCCCACATTCACACACGCATGCATCCCCGCATTCACACACACATGCATTCACACACGCATGCATCTCCACATTCACACACGCATGCATCCCCGCATTCACACACACATGCATTCACACACGCATGCATCCCCGCATTCACACACACATGCATTCACACACGCATGCATCCCCGCATTCACACACACATGCATTCACACACGCATGCATCCCCACATTCACACACGCATGCATCCCCACATTCACACACACACATTGCATCCCCACATTCACACACACACATGCATCCCCACATTCACACACGCATGCATTCACACACGCATGCATCCCCACATTCACACACACACATGCATCCCCACATTCACACACACACATGCATCCCCACATTCACACACGCATGCATTCACACACGCATGCATCCCCGCATTCACGCACACATGCATTCACACACGCATGCATTCACACACGCATGCATCCCCACATTCACACACACGCATGCATCCCCACATTCACACACACACATGCATCCCCACATTCACACACGCATGCATTCACACACGCATGCATCCCCACACGCATGCATCCCCGCATTCACGCACACATGCATTCACACACGCATGCATCCCCGCATTCACGCACGCATGCATCCCCACATTCACACACGCATGCATCCCCGCATTCACGCACACACATGCATCCCCACATTCACGCACGCATGCATCCCCGCATTCACGCACACACATGCATCCCCACATTCACGCACGCATGCATTCACACATTCACGCACGCATGCATCCCCACATTCACACACGCATGCATCCCCACATTCACGCACACACATGCATCCCCACATTCACGCACGCATGCATCCCCGCATTCACACACGCATGCATCCCCACATTCACGCACACACATGCATCCCCACATTCACGCACACATATGCATCCCCACATTCACGCACGCATGCATCCCCACATTCACACACGCATGCATCCCCACATTCACGCACACACATGCATCCCCACATTCACGCACGCATGCATCCCCGCATTCACGCACACACATGCATCCCCACATTCACGCACGCATGCATTCACACACGCATGCATCCCCGCATTCACGCACACACATGCATCCCCACATTCACACACGCATGCATTCACACACGCATGCATCCCCGCATTCACGCACGCATGCATTCACACATTCACGCACGCATGCATTCACACATTCACGCACGCATGCATTCACACATTCACGCACGCATGCATTCACACACGCATGCATTCACACATTCACGCACGCATGCATCCCCGCATTCACACACGCATGCATTCACACATTCACGCACGCATGCATCCCCACATTCACGCACGCATGCATCCCCACATTCACACACGCATGCATCCCCACATTCACGCACGCATGCATCCCCACATTCACACATTCACACACACATTCAAATATGCACACATTCACACACGCACATTAGCATTAAAATCATATTACATTGCGTTACGTTGGTACATTATAGTCCGTTTCAGCTTGCTTTTGAAATCCGATACGTATAATTGAAATGAACATTCCGAACTACGTTGCAATGTTCCGAACTACGTTGCGAGGTAGATACAAATTTAAGTCGGCAATTTGTTTCTGCTTAACCGAGTATCTATTATTATATTCTATACAACAAATAATCTTCTTCTCCGTGATTTTACCAAAGGAATTCAATTCAAAGCTTATTAAATTCGAACTTCACGACGAACTTCATAACGAACTTCGCGAACTTCCGTACCACTACCAAGTTCCCAACCTTCCAACGAATGTTGACAAACGAATTTCGAAAGCAAGCTGACACAGACTATAACAGAGTCGCTCAATGCTTTCTTGCTCAACATTAACATGCGTAATTTTTTTGTCTAGTATTGACTGGCATCCGAAAAATCTGTTGCTTGCTGCTGGCTCTACGGACTTCAAAGCCAGGTTTGTAATAATTAAAGCCATTGTAATTTGCGGCTGGTTGTTCTACATGTACATTATTTCAAGCTTATCTTTCCTTCATTCTTCCAGGGTTTTCTCCGGCCACATCAAGGAGGTTGATGGTAAACCACCCAAAGAAACTCAGTGGGGTGAAAAACCATCCTTTGGAACATGCTTGGCAGAATTCTCCAACGGACGAGGTTGGATTTGTTAGTGTACTTATATTACAGTCGAACCGGATGTTCTTTCCCACGAGACCTTGCAATATTGATAGCAACGTTGCAATGCTGACTTGCAAACGGTACACGGCGACTTCTTGCAAGCAAGTTGCTGAAAAGTCGCATTTTAAATATCGAACTTCACATAATATGAAGTTGTGTTGAAAGTTAGAACAATTAACTCTAAAGGCAAAGTAATACAAGCAACAAATTGCTGCAACATTGTTGCGTTGCAAGTTGAAAAGCGTTGTTGCACGTATTACCACCACTCACCTTAAACATTGTCACGCAACAATGATTTTGTTGCAAGTTGAATCAGCATGTTGCAGCAAGTAGAACTGGAGTCTACTTTTTTCACTAAATTTTTCCAACTTGCAACAAAATCATTGTTGCTTGACAATGTTTATGGTGAGGGTTAATACGTGAAAGTTTGGGAGAACTCTAATTAACGTGGAAACTCTCGCACCACCGGCTCCTATTCTCACTTCAATTTCTCGTTATCCCAAACTTCATTTCGTGTTTCTATAAATTTATGGAAACACGGAAAACGTTTACTATTTCTTAAATAGAGAACGACGTTCACTGTGTTGATTGTATTTGTTTTTTCATTTTCAAAGGTGGTTGGGTGCACAGTGTTTCATTCTCTGCCAATGGTGACAAGCTGGCCTGGGTTGGTCATGATTCCAGTATAAGTGTGGTCTCTTCCGCAAATCAAAGCCAAATCTTTACGATTAAGGGAGAGTTCCTACCATTGCTCACGTGCACTTGGATCTCCAATAACAGCATCGTTGCTGCAGGTAAGGTCAGGTTATTGCTTAAAGTGCTTATGTCACAAAAAAATTTTTTTAACTTTTGAGTAGAGGACAAAAAGTTAGTTAATAGGTTCTTTAACATTTTTCGGTTTTTTCTTTTCATTCGCGAGATATGCGGCTCTAAACAGCAATTTTCGTGAAAATGTCGCGTATCAACAAGAGTCTGGGACGAGCGTGGTGTGACGTAGCTTAAGGGACTTATTAATTTTAACAATAGCTTTTTAGTACTCCTTCACATGTGAATTCGAACCTCCGTCCCTTAAGCTACGTCACACGACTGTCGCCCCAGACCCTTTTCCGTTTTTTTCTTGGGCGCGACAATTTTTTGCTAAAAGCCAATTTTTCAAGGTTTATAGCCGCATATCTCGCGAATGAAAAGAGAAAACCGAAAAATGTTAAAGAACCTATTAACTAACTTTTTGTCCTCTACTCAAAAGTCAAAAAAATTTTTTTGCGACATAAGCATTTAAGGTGACTCCCTACAGTTTTTTGCTAATTGTTCCTCACATTTCAAGTACTCTTTGCTTACCCGTACTAATAGCATGAAAAGGAGCTTCATGTTTGACGGGGCATACATTTGGAATTCTTTACCAAAAGAAATTGGGGAGAGCAACTCCCTCATGTCCTTTGAAAGTAAAATCGCTTTAGATAATAGCATATGAAAAAGATTTGTAAATAGATGTGTTTTACTATACTTTATATTCTTGTAAATAGACCTCTAACTTTCTTTTCTAATAATCTTTTGTTATTGTACACGCCCCTTGTGGAAATCAGCCTACTGTAGGTTGACATGGTTAGCGTGTTTAAATAAAGTTTTCTATCTATCTACTGAATTATGAATACACCGCTTCATTAGGCCATGACTACGTGCCATTGTTGTTCAGCTGCGATGATGCTGGTCAGTTGACCTTCAATCAGAAGTTGGATGTGGAAAAGAAGAAAGAGTCGGAGACGATGAGTGCAATGGCAAAGTTCCGTACCATGGACAAACAGGCTTCCACTGGTGACTCTGGGAAAGGTGTGAACACAACTCACCAGAACGCCATCAAGTGAGTTAAGATTGATAGTGATACAATGAACTCTCTCCATGGCGGACACTCTCGGGACCAAATTTGGTGTCCACCTTAGAGAGGTGTCCACCTTAGAGAGGTCTCAGTTTCAAAAAGGCCCTGGGAACAAGGTTGAAATACTCCACTTTGGTCTCCATCAATCAACACCGCTGCCAAACGTTTGCGCATGCGTGAATTCGTTGAGTAAACGCAATAGGCGAGTTTCAGGGTGTTGCGCCCGCATCGTTTTGGAAAGGAATTGGCGGGCTCTCTACAAAATAAGCAATGGCAAACGGACTTGCTAGCGAGCCAACAACAGCAGAATAACAGTGTTAAATATCCAGAAACTGTATCTATACTTTGTTAATTTTAAATAGTACGTTTACTTTGAGGGGAACTTGCCAGTTTTTTTGAAAAATGATGCGCGCGCAACACCCTGAAACTCGCCTATTGCAAGAGAAGTGGGAACTAGCCGTGGCAACAACAACCAGGCAGTGAAGACTAAGTAAGACTCAACTATTCATTTGTGTTTAAAAAAAGGGTAAAGAAAATTACGAAGGGGTAAATTCAAAATATGTTACAATATTGACAAGGAAGCCATGCACAAATTGCCTACCTTATCTTTTTGGTATTATGTTTATAATTTTAACTTTTGTGTCGGACTCTCTGACCAGTCCAAATATTTTAGTGTTTCCCGCTCTTTTTTGAGGTAGGCGCTCGGACGTCGCGCATGCGTAAAACGTTTGGCAGCGGTGTTCCTTTTCCCACCCTCTCAATTTTAAAAAGGCCCTGTGAACAAGTTTGAAATACCCCACTTTAGTCCCCTTCTCATTTCCTTTTTTCTTTCTTATGCTTGTAATAATTCAGTCAAATTTCAATTGTTGCTGGAGACAAGGCATCTACGTCCAAGTTCGCGTCTGTTGGTGTTGATGGACGTTTTGTTATCTGGGATGTGAAGGTGGGTCAAGTTTTCCTATCACCCCTGATATTATCACAATGGATGAACCAGGCGGAAATCTAATTCTGGTAAGAAATATTATTGCCCAGCATACTGCCTTAAACAAAACCATAACACAAAATTTTGAAAAAATTTACTACCGTTTCGTTACTACACGTAACATCATCAGAGTGATAAGTATACATACATGAAGGTGACTTAAATAGCTTAACTAGTTACATAAATAGAAAGTGATAAGGTGACAGACAAGGTGACAAAAAAGGTGATGTAAGACAAATGAATTGTCAAACTGGTGAAGAGACACCACAGCGTAAAGAAAAAAAAATCTAAAAGAGTGCTAAGGGAAATGATCTAATGTTAGCGAGGGTTTAAACTTAGAAATTAACAAGCTTTCTCGAAGAAGAACATCTAATTGGTTAGAACCTGACGATATAATTGAGACGTCATCGAAAGAAACATCGTGTCCAGTTTTGATCTCGTGTGTCAGAATGCTGGACATGGCAGACACTGAAAGTGCTTTTCCGGTATAGGCCGAAATACCCATATGTTCCGATACCCTAATGTGCGCTCTTTTAGATTTTATTTTTCTTTACGCTGTGGTGTCTCTTCACCAGTTTGACAATTCATTTGTCTTACATCACCTTTTCTGTCACCTTGTCTGTCACCTTATCACTTTCTATTTATGTAACTAGTTAAGATATTTAAGTCACCTTCATGTATGTATATTTATCACTCTGATGATGTTACGTGTAGTAACGAAACGTTAGTAAATTGTTTCAAAATTATTTTGTGTTATGGTTTTGTTTAAAGCAGTATGCTGGGCAATAATTTTTCTTACTCCTGATATTATTCATCACTACTTTGTCGTCTTCCCAGAGGGTTTGGCAACTCAAACCTCAACCCAGGGTTTCAAATTAAATTAAATCAAATTAAACTAAATAAATTTTGTAATAATTTGTATATAAAAATAAATATTTTACGTGGTGTTTCCACAAAACTTATTTATATTAATTTGTATATATGTAATACTATAATTTCCTATCGGCTCTTATGAAAAGCAATTCATTGTAAATTGATTAAGATTCCGTGCTTAAATAAAGTGTCTGTCTGTCTGTCTGTCTGTCTGTCTGTCTGTCTGTCTGTCTGTCTGTCTGTCTGTCTGTCTGTCTGTCTGTCTGTCTGTCTGTCTGTCTGTCTGTCTGTCTGTCTGTCTGTCTGTCTGTCTGTCTGTCTGTCTGTCTGTCTGTCTGTCCTATGTGTCTGTCTGTCCTATGTGTCTGTCTCCGTACTATTTTTGTTTGGCTTAAGTAGTACTCTTTGCTGCGGTGCTTTTAAACTTTCTTCTATCTTTTTCTTTAGGGATTAGAGTCCGCAATTGCCGGCTTGAAGATTGCTTAAATCGAACGACACAGACCGGACTTCACAAAGGTGTGATTATTTTTTGCAAATTTTCTATTTAAACCTAGGAAGTTCATCAAAATAAGGTCAGCAAACGTCAAGTGAAGTTTTTTTTGAAGCCTTTATAGCGGCAAGAAGCTGTATTTGTCCTAAATATTCATTATTTGAATCTTATTTCAAAAATCCGAAAAGATGTTAATGGGGTTAGCTTTTACTTTTTGACCGATTTTGGCCCTTTTTTGAACTTTTGGCGTTGCTTTTTTAACTACACTAAGCGTTTATTTATTAAACATCAATTGTTGATTACTGCATCTAAAATATGGCCATGGCATTGCCATTTATCTTGTGCAATCAATTGCGTTAAACTAACATTTTCACCACATGTATAAAATTTGCACTGTCCTTTTTGAAATAGGGTCAAAAATGAAAATCTACTCGCATAAAAATTCGAAACTTCTTCTCTTTTAGGAATTTAGAATAGAAATGGACATTCATGGACAATATTGAAAAATCTTGTAATACTGTTTTAACAAAATAAAACTGTGTAATTGTGCTTCATTCGTATCGTAAATTTAATGAAGATTTCGCTAAACACGCGTGACACTGGACACCAGAGTATAAGGCTACCTAACCTGGTCAGGGCACCACAATTGAAACCAAAGCCCACCCCAAACCCAAAACACAACCACCAAATATTAAAGATAAATTTTCATTGAGCAGCCTATGGTCTTAGACCCCGTTTATACGATGCCGGTACAATTTGAAAACGGAACAAAATCATGCCGGTATGCAATACAGCATATAACGTTTCATGTTATTTTTGTGCCGGTATCGTGTAAACGCACGGCCTAAACGGCATGATTTTGTTCCGTTTTCAAATTGTACCGGCATCGTGTAAACGGGGTCTTAGACTTAGTTGTTAATTTAGGCGATTGACGTCGAGTGGGGTATATCGAGGCAAACTAATTCAACTTAATCACTTTCCTACATTTGCGGTTTACTTTTCTAATCCGAAAGTGTCAAATTATCTCATTTCCATTAAATAAGCACAAAGCATGATGAGACTTGCTCTTCATTGTTGACTTACACCTGCTCGAGAAATCATTTGAATTTCAATTCAGTCCATTGAAAAAAAATATGCCCAAATTCAAGTGGAAGACCTGCTAGTGATATTCGACTCCAGCTTAGAATTCGTGTAGCTGAAGAGGCAATAATATACCCAATAGTTGGAACGGAGTTCGGGGGTTCTCTTAATGGTGTTTTAATATGGATTTAAGAGAGATGCCTGAAGGATTTTCAAACAACGCGACGGCCAGATCGGTAAGCATGAAAAATAAACGAACTGTTGGTAAGTGGAAACAGCTGATGAAAACCATTGAGATGCAAAAATCCGAAATTGCCCAGGAGTTGGACGAGAATCGAAACAAGCTCCTGACTCAGACGAAGGAGACGAAGACCAGAACGGTGTCTTTGTCGGGCAAGCACGAGTCGTTGAACGAGAAACCATCCGTTCATTCTGTGTGCGAGGTTCTCATGGCGTCCTTACGAAAAGAGAGGCAAGGGCGAGCTACACGTGTTGGCGAGAGCAGCGTTGTCAGTGGCGTTCAAAGGCCAACTCGGAGCTCAGAAATCAAAAAGGTATCGCGGAAAAACATTAGTCTCTCTCTGAATGAACTACAAAAGAGCGAAGTCAGGACTACGGGGGCCACAAAACCTCAAAGTAGTAAACAAAAGGCGACACAAGGAACCGAAGACTTGAAGTCCCCCAGCGCAAGACGGCCAAGAAGCGCTTTTGACTTCACAGAAGAAGAGAAAGAGATTAGTAGTAAACTTTACAATGCACCAATGGCTCTTCCGAGGATTTACTTACAGAAATCCTTCCGACCGAAGTGTCGGAGTTTTAACAAAGACAACGAGTATCGAAAAAAGGTTTCGGCGGCGGTGGACGAAGAATCCTGGAAAGACATCCATCACTGTCGGTACCTGCGTATTCAGCCGCTTCGTCGCTCCCAAACTGTGCCCGATCTGAGAACGGCTTCCATGCAATGAACAAGAAGCAGAGTTGTCGGAATATTTCTGGGACAGCAAACTCAGGTGGAGAATATATTACACTAAGTCAAGTTGACGACCCTATATCTTAGATTCGAACTTTAACGCGCCGCCGGTGTAATTCGCTTATCGCGCATCAGCCATCCCGACCATAACTGATTCTTTGCAGGCTTGTATATATATATATACAGATCATTATCAACAATTTGCAACTGGCTTGTTGACCGCAGCTGGCTTGCTGCACGCGGCTTGATCAATGTAATTGCATGCATTTTTACAATTTATTGAGATCTGCAACGATCACATCTTGTAAATTTTGTTTTCCTCAGTTTACTTGACTTAGCCTTTGTGACTTGGTGTCTGAGGGTTTCGACTGACTTAATGCACTGACATGACAAGCAAGAGTGAGTTAAGAGTGTATATAGCAAAGCGGGGGGGGGGAATTCTCAACGACGACCAGCTCACCAGCATGCTAAAATAACGTGCTGTTACACGATGCGATTTTTCTTGCAACTTGCAACAAATTTACAAATGGAAAAAAAAAAATCGCAAGTTGCAGGAAGGGTGTTACACGTTCAGCAACTTGCGATTTTTGTTGTAAGTTGCAGCAAAAAGTAGAACCCATCCAACTTTTCTTGCAACTTGCAACACGGCAAAAATGACAAAATCGCAAGTTGCTACGGGGTGTTACACGGTGCGATTTTTTATGCAACTTACAACATTCAGTGATTTGTTGCAAGTTGCAAGAAAAATCGCATCGTGTTTCAGCACCTTAACTACGTATAAACATACGAATATGACCACATTGTCCATGGGCATGGATACAAATTTTCTCTTGCGACTGTCCGAAAAGCACTTCGGAAAAAGCTGAAGTGATGTATAGCCTGCGCCTCAGATGAGGCAAGCTTGATTAAAGTTATGATAAAGTGTATATCGTGAAATAAAAGTAGTGTGCTGCGTAGGCAGTGTTGAAACAACACTCGAAATATAGTAGGTTTGATATACTGCCGAAACAGAGAACGTGGGAGTCTAAAGCCGGTTTTCCACTAGGCGACTTTTTTCGCGTGAAGCGACTTTTTTAAGCCGGTTTTCCACCAGGCGATATTTTTCGCGCGAAGGAACCTCTTCTTTTGTCTCATGAGCTCTGAGCTGGAACTAATCAGAAATCTATTGAATTCGAACAAAAGAAAGTCGCTTCGCGCGAAAAAAATTGCCTAGTGGTTCGAGCGAAGGCCCTTCTTTCAGAGAAAAACGTTTCTTTCTGCCGAAGGGTCTTCGCTCTCCTACGTTCTCTGATGCATTCTAACACTCGAAAATTTCCTTCACCAAATGTACAGTGTGTATAAAAAAACCCTGAACCCTTAGAAAACAACCTATTGTATGTAGTATAGTTTGAAAGCCCTAAGCATGCACTTCGCTGAACCCACAGATGCGTAAAACACACGGTCTCATACACATGGGAAATTAAGATAACTTGAAGTGTATGCATGGTGAAAGTATTTAAAAGCTTTTTCTCTTCCTGTTTTTAAAAAGCCTGGTTCTCATATGTTGCCGATCATCGGCGATTTGTGATTTAGATGCATGTTAAAACGGGAAGTGCAGCAGCATGTTAAGTAATAAAGAACAATGCAGATAAGCAGTGCTTTTATTCTTTTACTTAAAAATCACGGGTCGGCGACGATCAGCGACATGAGAACGGCGCTTTTAGGGCTTTCAAACTACTACAATAGGTTGTTTTCAAAGGGTTCAGTTTTTTTAATACACACTAGTTTATAAATCTAGGGAAATGGAAAATTTCACTTAGGATTCACTCGTGTGCCACAAATGGGGATTAAGGGACCTATTCATAACCTAATAATAAAGCGTCAATATTCAAAGACAATTTCAGTTAATTGCAAAATATCGAGACAACAGAATTTCGCTAGAAATATCGTTCAGACGGCATCTCTTCTCGTACGCTATATTCATAGTGTTATAGAAACTCCTTTGTGACATATAAAATCAACGTTTCCTGATTACCGCCATTTTGAAAAGCATTTGGAAAATCTAATACTGTTATAGCCGTTTTCCACAGTGAACACACTAATATATTAATGTGTACAAATATGTATCTTCGTTAATCCATGACAAAACAACAGTCGATAATTACTACAGAAATAAAGTGATGTCATTGATGTCTTCACTAGTGAGGATATTTTACTGGGTATTTTCTAGTAAAACATTCACGTCTATAATAATACTTGATATGCATGCTTCGTTTCTACTTTAGTTCTACTTTAAAACGTCTGTGAAAAGGAGAAGGCAATGAACAAGAAGTATTTTGGCTAAAAAATTTATTTTTTATTTTTGAAATAAAAACCGGAAAAAAAAAGTAAAGGGGTTAGCCTTTACTTTTTGACCGATTTTGGCCACTTTTGAAACTTTTCAGTTAGGGTCAAAAACGGTTAAATAAAGTCGTTTTAATTAACGTGCTGTTACTCGATGCGATTTTTCTTGCAACAAATTTACCCATTGAAAAAAAAGTCGCAAGTTGCAGTAACAGTACCTACACGTTCAGCAACTTGGGAACTTTGTTGCAAGTTGCAGTGAAAGGTTGTGAAAGGTAGAACCCATCCAATTTTTCTTGCAATTTGCAACACGGCAAAAATAACAAAATTGCAGTTTTTCTCTGAGTTTAACTTACGACAGCTTGTACAGCAGAAACAAACGAAAAACTTGTTTTTTTATTTAAACATATTTTAGAATACTAACATTTTCTCCAAGAGCAAAGCTCATCTAGGGAGATTATGTCAAAATATAATATTACAAATGAAGTCCCTAAAGGGAAAGAGCAAAGTTCGTTTTAAGTTTCATAATATTAAATTATATTGTAAAGAAAAGAAAAGGATACAGAAAGTAAAAAAATTGAAAAATAGTCAGAAATTGCTGATAAAGTCCTAACTTACTGATCATTTGATCGTTTAATTCTTAAAATCGCTTAGTGTCTAGCGAAAAACTTTACCAACTCAAGCAGAAAAAAATAACGTACAAAAAACGTTTGTTACATGTAAATTTGTAATCCACAATCTCACATTTTAACAAAAGGTACGCATAGCGTACATGTATCTGCGCTGAAGACATTGGAAGAGAATTTATCGCCTATAAAAAGTGCCTATGAAACAATGGCACGAACTCGAGGTTGACATGAAATCGTAATGCATTCACTATCATGACATCCCTGATATTCAACCTCGATTTCAAATGATCGTTCATGCCCATTGAAGCAAATTTGGGAAGTGTCTAAAGCACTCGTATTACCCTAGCTATCATACATTTCTTGCATTTTTTGTTTGTCGTGTACAAGGATGCTATATGGTAACCCTGCTGCCAGGGTTACCCTAGTAGCCAGGTTATGTCTTGTCCTTGTAAATGCATTTGGTAAGGATAACGCACCTACACGCCTAAAAATATCACAAGTTGTTACAGCATTGTTGCCTGAACAATGCTGTAACAACGTTGTTATCATGTGTGAACAACACTGATGAATTAACAACATTGTTCATCATTGTTTCAACAAGTTGTTACTGCTTGATGAAACAACAACCCTTGTTCACGCATGTTGAAACAACCGAAGGAGGTGATGATACACCAGTCATGTTCACAATTGTTGTAACATTGTTGTTCATCATTGTTACAACATGTTGTATCATGTGCGAACAACGTTGCTGGCTATAAAAATGTGCTGTTGGAACAACTTGTTCATGACTGTTGATTTATCTGTGAACAAGTTGTTCGAACTATAAGTGGACAACTTGTTGATAACCTGTTCACAGGGTGCAGCACAACATTGTTCATGCCTGTTAACAACTGTGAACAACTTGTGCATTTTTACGCATGTACCTGGTAACCAGGTCTAAACTTTGACCCGGGTGCTAGGGTAACCCTACCTCCTTGTAAACAGGCCAGTTCAGTGAACATAATAACTAATAAGTGAGTGACATGACAAGCCAATCCCTTGATATTAAAGAAAATAAATCGTGGGACAGGTTTATTAGATTCAACTTTGTCAACTTACAACAACCTAATATTTAAATAGGCACTGCTAATAAACTTGATTGTTTTAAGAAATATGTACTTGTTATTCTCAATAACCCTTTAACAGGGAAACGTACATTTTTGTCGCCACATATTTTACTGTCTAAACGCCTGACCCTTTGTTTTACTGTCTATAAACGCCACACGATTAGAAATTTCCCGATCAAAGGGTTAATAAGGCAGTGAGATTGTTTACCTGACATGTATGGCACGTGTCTATAAGCTAAATAGAAAAATCTAGTTCAAAATCTTGGATTGTTTATTAGATACAACTTTATACAGCAAACTGCTAATAAACTTGATTGCATTAAAAATGTAAAATGATGCTACCGGTTGTTAAATATATAATAGTTTCCTCCAAAGAGAATTATTTGTCTTCCGAAGAGTAATGTTTATCACTTGAAGACTACAGCCCTAATTCATAAACAGTTTACACGTGTTGGCCTGAGTCGCCTGACTCGATATAAAGTCGCCCAACGAGTTGAAAACCTTTTGTCAACTCTTCAATCATTAATTCTTTGAACGTTTTCATGGCGATAAAGTAATATAAATAAGTTTTGTGGAAACACCACGTAAACTATTTCTTTGCTAAGCTTTCGGCCTGTTGACTCAGGCCTTCATCAGAGCAATGACAACAAGTTGTTGGCTCACGTCATTTATAAACTAAGCAACTGATCAATTAAATCACGTAAGAATACAATGGCGTATCACGTTAATTTTATTAATTAGAAAACAAAATCAAGAATGTTCTCCAAATAGGGCACGCCACGTGCTATTTAATGGCTGTCCCTCCTGAGAAATAGTGTGATACGCCATTGTATTCTTACGTGATTTAATTGATCAGTTGCTTAGTTTATAAATGACGTGAGCCAACAACTTGTTGTCATTGCTCTGATGAAGGCCTGAGTCAACAGGCCGAAAGCTTAGCAAAGAAATAGTTTACGTGGTGTTTCCACAAAACTTATTTATATAACTCTTCAATCGTTCTGTATAACGCACAATAGCTGTGGTAGATCACACTTGCAAGTTTACTATAAGTCATGTAAAAAATACTTGCCGTTTGTGTCAGCAATATTGTCTTTCTTCGAAAATAGTGTTGCTCTTTTGATATGGCGAGGAAATAATATTATAAAGACGATCGGGATAAGGGTTGAAGAATACTTGTTTCCATCGTTCAACCTGATAGCTCGTAACGTTGACGCAAAAATTCTAGGCTTCGATTGTCCCCGATGTAATTGTCGCGCATTGGTTAGAGTTACACCACAGCGCACACTACAGGTCAGTGGTTACACAAAAAAGTTAACACACAAACACACACACACACACACCCACACACCCACACACACACAACACGATAGCAATATATCTGCTGCGCAGATACAAAAACGCACGCGGTGGTTGGTCCATACCAAAAATGGAAAGATTACGCCATACGCCATTCAACGCACCATCTTGACAGTAAGGAGAATTTACGGGTTAATATATTAGTCAGAAAAAGTGCTTCCTTCATATAGAAATAACGTCATAAATATATATGTCTTAAAATAGAATCTGTTTTTATTCTTGGGATAATTGGATAATTCTGAGCATTTTTGGTTAAATACATTAATAAAAGCACCATTCTACTCCACTCCACTCCCTCCCTCCCTCCCTCCCTCCCTCCCTCCCTCCACTCCACTCCCTCCCTCCCTCCCTCCCTCCCTCCCTCCCTCCACTCCCTCCACTCCACCCCACCCCACCCCACCCCACCCCACCCCACCCCACCCCACCCCACCCCACCCCACCCCACCCCACCCCACCCCACCCCACCCCACCCCACCCCACCCCACCCCACCCCACCCCACCCCACCCCACCCCACCCCACCCCACCCCACCCCACCCCACCCCACCCCACCCCACCCCACCCCACCCCACCCCACCCCACCCCACCCCACCCCACCCCACCCCACCCCACCCCACCCCACCCCACCCCACCCCACCCCACCCCACCCCACCCCACCCCACCCCACCCCACCCCACCCCACCCCACCCCACCCCACCCCACCCCACCCCACCCCACCCCACCCCACCCCACCCCACCCCACCCCACCCCACCCCACCCCACCCCACCCCACCCCACCCCACCCCACCCCACCCCACGCCACGCCACGCCACGCCACGCCACGCCACGCCACGCCACGCCACGCCACGCCACGCCACGCCACGCCACGCCACGCCACTCCACTCCACTCCACTCCACTCCACTCCACTCCACTCCACTCCACTTCACTTCACTTCACTTCACTTCACTCCACTCCACTCCACTCCACTCCACTCCACTCCACTCCCTTCAACTCTTTTCCACTCCTCTCTATTTTTAAATGTCCTGATATTAATCTCGCGTGTGTTGCGTGGATGTCCCGCGTTCGTGATGGAGTAACCATGGTAACGCGTTTTATATTCTCCGCCATCTTTTCCAAAAATAATGGCTTGCACAGTTCCCTAAGCTTTATTTCAACTGGAGGTTTTTCTCTTTAAAAAAGAACATCGATAACACTTAAGGTAGGACGTCCAGGTATATATTACAACAGAATACACATGTTTTACTTTATTTACGTGGAGGAATTTTCTGAATTTCTTTAGCAGTGTAATGGACTCGAAACACCATTTGCTAAGTTTTGCTTTATGATTCGTAGTCTGCGAGTCACGTTTGTGTTCGAATAAACATTGTGTAGTATACATTTAAAATGTAGATTTGGTTTTATTTTTTTTATGTTGAATCCTAGCTAATTTTAAGATTTATATGCGGATATTTAAGTACGAAAATAACAACACTTTTGGATCACCAGTAACTTATATTCTCCAATATATATGCTAGGATACCCATATACCATGGCCTTTTTTTTTAGGATTTTTTTTCATTTTTCTTTCTAATTTATAAGTTTATTTTAGTTGTAGATAAACCTGGCGTTTGTTTTTGGCAAAATGGAGATTGTTTACGTATATACAAAAAAGAGAAGTGATTTTGGTCGGCAGTGTAACTTTTCAGATCGCCAAGCTGAGTTGCATGTGGATATCCCACCAGATGAAAAACTATCAAATGATTATATTGAGAGAAATCCCTGTGATACAGGCATTCAATGTTCACAGGAAATGTCAGAACACGAGGTAATGATATAAAACCACAAAAAAAATAAATGTTAATGTAATGCATGTAGTATTTGATGATAAACATTTATTTACATATTCTAATCTTTCACTCAAATAGTTGAACACTGAAAGATTTGAAAGTGAGAGTCGTGGAATAAATCACGTCGAGGGTGGTTGGCCCAAAGACGTCAATCCTGCTGAAGTCGAACAAACAATACGATTTCGAAAGAAAGTTGAAAAAGATGAAAATTATATCAATATTATTCAACAACTGGGAACGGTAAGAATTTGATGACTTTTTGAAGAAATTAATGTATTATAATCAAACTGGATGTTCTCTTGCCTACAACTTTGCAATATTAATACGCAACATTGCAATCTTGATTGGCTGATTCAATCAGGTTGCTTCAATATAATATTGGTTTTAAACATCAAATTGAACAACTTATAAATGTGATGCTATACTTGAAGGTAATGGCTCTAACTTTATGTAGAATTTCACATTATCTAAATTTTGGCATTTAAAACAATTTTTAGGGCAACCCATTGAGGAATCGTGATAAAGCTAGTGTTTCCATGTTGATGATTGAATCCATCAATCAAAATTGCAATGTTGTGTATCAATGTTGCAAAGTTGCATGCTTTGACTATAAATACATTAAATGTAAGCAAGGTATATAAAATCACCCTAAATATAATATGTGAAACATATTCACTTCAGGTAATGGAACATTGTATCCAGCAAAATAATGCTATTGATATTTATGAAACATACTTTGGTGATATTGAAAGTGACTCATCTGGAGAACCACCATCAGCAAAAACAATAAATGTTTTCAGGTTGGTCAGAGCGTAGCTAGTTAGAAATTGTAACTGAATTTTATTTAAGAAATGGTTCATGGTTTGGAGTGCTCCATCAAGTTATGGATGCACTCAGGAAGTTCGGAGGGCACAAAAAAAGTTTAAGAGTTGGTCGAGGCGATAGCCAAGAACTATAAATCCAAAGTACAATCTACTGTATAACTCACTGGAGCATGCCAAGCCAAGAACCATTATAATTTCTTTTATAACAGGGAATCAGGCACAAAATAATGGAAAACAATATTTCTCACACACCGCTGGGAGCTGCTGCAGCATCAGCCGCAAAGCCTGACATTTATTCATCACAACATAATTTACACAATTGCTCGCTAGCAGCATATGTCCTGTACATACATACTGCTGTCTATGTTAACTAAGTTCTCCTGCCAAAGGGTGGGTGGGTGGTGATTTTTGTCAAGCTATGCGTAAGCAACAACAAAAATGTGCCCACTATAACCTGCACTGCGTGATACACCCTATTATCGGGCCCCCAGCAGTGTGTGAGAAAACATTTTCCACCTCTTTCGTTCCTCAGCCAGCGGAAAATAATACTTATTTCATTGATTAAAAATGAGTTTCTCATTACATTTGAAATTACTGTGCTCCATGAGCATGCATGCAGCATGATTACTTAGCAGAGACACAATTATATTACATCTAATGTTATAATTCCTATTGTATGTTTTTAGATAGCTGTTAGATAAGGTTTAAATTGAATAAATAATGATTTTATTTATTTATTTACCTATTAGAGATCCTAATGAAATAAAAAGGACAGCAACTAGCCTATCATGGTATCCAGATGGTGCAAAAAAACTTGCTGTGTCTTATTCTGTTCTTGAGTTTCAAAAATCGCATTCTGAAACTGCAATGGACTCCTACATTTGGGATATAGGTACATTATACAGTACATAAATTTTTAAGGTTATTTGTTATTTGTATTACCAGAACCGATGATGCTCAGCATGGGCCCAAAAAAACATGGCATGATTTCTGCCCAAAACATTGATGACTCTGTCTGAATAATTTCCTAAACCTTTTTGGCTGGAGAATTTATTAGTAGTAAATGGACCAATCATATTGTAGTGATATCTCACAGTATCAATTTCAAAGTCTAAGGAATGCAGACAGATTTATTAACGTTTTGGTGGAAATTATAATGGTTTTTTTTGGTGGCCGGGCCATGCTGTGGATCATCGGTTGTAGTAATATATTAAGTTGTTTTCCTTAGCTACATTCTTATTCATGTGGTACTTAGCTTCAATCTTTACATTTAGTGTACTGTAGTTTTGTTTTATTTATCTAGAAAATCCAAACAAACCAGAGTTAGCACTCAAGCCTGTATCTCCTCTTGTTTGCTTGGAATATAATCCTAAAGATCCACACATCTTGGTAGCTGGTTGCTATAATGGTCAAATAGGTATGTTTGGTAGCCAGTGGTACTCACTGATTATAGCTTACCATCTATAAATCTATTTTGTTATAAGTGTTTGTACCAATTTCTAAACTGGGTAATGATTGCTTAATTTATGATCTTTATTTCTCCTCTATTTAATAGGTTTTTGGGATACAAGAAAAGGTTCTCATCCTGTGGAGATGACACCAATAGAGAGAAGTCACAGAGATCCTGTGTACAAAGCAATCTTTTTGCAGTCAAAAACAGGTTCTTTCTTCCTTCCTCCTTCCTTCCTTCCTTCCTTCCTTCCTTCCTTCCTTCCTTCCTTCCTTCCTTCCTTCCTTCCTTCCTTCCTTCCTTCCTTCCTTCCTTCCTTCCTTCCTTCCTCCTTTCCTCCTTTCCTCCCTTCCTCCTTTCCTCCCTTCCTCCTTTCCTCCCTTCCTCCTTTCCTCCCTTCCTCCTTTCCTCCCTTCCTCCCTTCCTCCCTTCCTCCCTTCCTCCCTTCCTCCCTTCCTCCCTTCCTCCCTTCCTCCCTTCCTCCCTTCCTCCCTTCCCTTCCTCCCTTCCTCCCTTCCTCCCTTCCTCCCTTCCTCCCTTCCTCCCTTCCTCCCTTCCTCCCTCCCTCCCTCCCTCCCTCCCTTCCTCCCTTCCTCCCTTCCTCCCTTCCTTCCTTCCTTCCTTCCTTCCTTCCTTCCTTCCTTCCTTCCTTCCTTCCTTCCTTCCTTCCTTCCCTCCTTCCCTCCTTCCCTCCTTCCCTCCTTCCTTCCTTCCCTCCTTCCCTCCTTCCTTCCTTCCCTCCTTCCCTCCTTCCTTCCTTCCTTCTTTTCTCCATTCTGTCCATCCGTCCATCCATCCATCCATCCATCCAGCCAGCCAGCTTTACTTGTATCTTTGTCTTTCTTAATGTGGTTCAATCTGCTATTTATGCTGCCAGGTACGGAGTGTTTCTCCACCAGTACAGATGGCCAGGTCTTGTGGTGGGATATTCGTAAACTGGGGGAACCCACTGAGAACTTATTACTGGTACCTAATCCAAAAGAAAACCCACGTCCAATGGGAGGAATGTCTCTTGAATATGAACCCACCATGCCTACAAAGTTCATGGTCGGAACAGAACAAGGCTCAGTGTTGTTATGTAATCGTAAAGCAAAGTTGCCTAGTGATAAAATTGTCTGCTCATTCACTCAGCATTATGGACCAATCTATGCAGTGCAAGTAAGTTGAAGTTCAGCGTGCGTGTAAAGGCGCGGTTACACGGTGCAGTCTTTCATGCAACTTATCTCACAATGATGACTCATGCAGCATTGCAGTTGCAAGACAGGGGGTGTTACATGCTGCAATGCGTTTATGCAATTTTCCAATGATTTGGATTTCGATAAAAGTGGGTAGACTGGGGAGAGACTTGATTGAGTGCCAAATCATAACAAAATATTGTGAGACAAGTTGCTGAAGGGGTGCTACACGGTGCAACACTGAAACAAATTGCTGCGATCGTTGCAGAAATTAGAACCTGATTCTACTTTGTGCAACGATTATTGCAACTTGTCTCGCAACGATTTTGACCATTGCACAGCATGTTACACACTGCAATGGTTCATGCAACTTGTTTTGCAATGGAAAAATTACACCGTGTAACAGGGCGTTAACCTGCTGTGCAATGGCAAAAATACTGGTATTGTCACTTCTAGTTTGAAAACAGTACAACTATATGATCAATTTAATGTGTCGTATCTTTTGTTCAGAGGAATCCATTCTTCCCCAAACAGTTTTTAAGTGTGGGTGACTGGGCAGCGAGGGTAAGCATTGTTTTAACTTCCTCCGTACATAATTTTTTTGTTTGCTCTTTCTAGTGTATTATTTTCTGAAATATGCACGAAGATGTTTTAGTATTTGCTTCTAATTCTTGTTTTTCAACTCAGATTTGGTCTGAAGATTTACGTGAATCCTCTATTATGTGGACAAGGTAACTTGATCGCTACTTCAAACCCAGGAATTTTCCTTGAACGATTTCTCATTCTACCAAATTTCTACTCAGAAGTTGACGGCACCTCTACATTTTAATAATAGTTTTGCTCGACAAACAAATCTGTGCTTTTTGTTGTTTGTTTGTTTGTTTGTTTGTTTGTTTGTTTGTTTGTTTGTTTGTTTGTTTGTTTGTTTGTTTGTTTGTTTGTTTGTTTGTTTGTTTGTTTGTTTGTTTGTTTGTTTGTTTGTTTGTTTGTTTGTTTGTTTGTTTGTTTGTTTGTTTGTTTGTTTGTTTGTTTGTTTGTTTGTTTGTTTGTTTGTTTGTTTGTTTGTTTGTTTGTTTGTTTGTTTGTTTGTTTGTTTGTTTGTTTGTTTGTTTGTTTGTTTGTTTGTTTGTTTGTTTGTTTGTTTGTTTGTTTGTTTGTTTGCTAACTAGTGATTTGTGTGTACTTAGGGAGAACATGTCCTATATGACAGACGGATGTTGGAGTCCAGTACGACCTGCCGTGTTCTTTACGACTAAAATGGACGGAACAGTTGATGTTTGGGATTATCTCTTTAAGCAAAATGACCCGACACTTAGTATACAGGTATGAAGTGAGTAGAAACGTATTGCCAAAACGGATAATCTTCTGGATGGGGTGAGAAAAAATGTCATGATTTACGCCTAAAATATTAATGAATCCGTGTACATTCTTAAACTTTTGAAATTGTCGTTGTTAGACCAGGGAAATATGAGAACTGAAAAGTAGGAAATAGACAAATCATATTTCGCTTATCTCACACGGCCAACTTTAGAAATTGTTCAGTCAGGGTTGATCTGTTTGTTCGTTGCTGTATGTTGTTTTCAAACGATTTTTTTTAGTTAATTCTTTGAACGTTTTCATGGCGATAAAGAAATATAAATACGTTTTGTGGAAACACCACGTAAAATATTTCTTTGCTAAGCTTTCGGCCTGTTGACTCAGGCCTTCATCAGAGCAATGACAACAAATTGTTCACCTTATTGATCACCTTAAGTTGGTTTTAACTAAGAACGGTTTTCCTGAGAAGATGATTCAAGCTTCTATGACTCCTTCGGTACATCCAGAGCCGAATACACAACCCCAGCAAGAACCACCTTCAGTTTCTCTTCCGTATATCAGACCAGCATCTCACAAGATTGAGAGGATTCTAAATCGTGCTGGTATGAAGGTATTTCACAGTAGTCAACACAAATTGTTCAAGGTACTTTTCACACATAAAGATGAAGTGGATAGCTTATCTAAGCCTGGAGTGTATCGCATTCCTTGTGAGTGTGGCTTGGTATACATTGGAGAAACGGGAAGGAATCTCTCACTCGCCTGAAGGAACACAAGACATGTTGCATAAAAGCGCAACAAGAAAAATCTGCTGTTGCCAAACACGCTTGGAAGTATGACCACCGTGTTAAGTGGGAAGAGTCATCACTCTTAGCCAGCGACAAGCAATACTTCACGCGAAGAACAAGAGAATCCATTGAGATTGCAAAACATCACACTATTTCTCAGGAGGGACAGCCATTGAATAGCACGTGGCGTGCCTTATTCGGAGAACATTCTTGATTTTGTTTTCTAATTAATAAAGTTAACGTGATACGCCATTGTATTCTTACGAGCCAACAAGTTGTTGTCATTGCTCTGATGAAGGCCTGAGTCAACACTCAACAGGCCGAAAGCTTAGCAAAGAAATATTTTACGTGGTGTTTCCACAAAACTTATTTATATGATTTTTTTTAGGTTTGTGATGAAGCTTTAAACTCTCTTCGTGTCCAAGACCAGGGTAGCTTAGTTGCATGTGGTTCTCATGCTGGCACTGTCACACTACTCGAACTTTCCGATGGACTCTGCAATATTCAGAGAAATGAAAAATCGTCAGTAAATGCGGTGAGTTGGACATTATAGAACTAAAATTTGATTGTAAAAATATAGAAAAACTATATTTGTGATTTTGGTATGACAATATGGTTATTTTCAGATGTTCGAAAGAGAGACAAAACGCGAAAAAATTCTGGAAACGAGGCATCGAGAAATGAAGCTTAAGGAAAGATCCAAAAGTCAACAAGAAAAGTAAGTCACTAAAGAAGTTTTACTCTTAGTATGAATGCGAACGGTGAACATTGTGAATTCTTTTTAGAACACATTAAATTATTTTGTAGAGAGGAGGCAGAAAAACAAGAGGACGAAGATGATGAAGATCTTATTCAAAAAGCTGAAGCAGACTTCTTCGCAGTGATCGAAGCTGAAACGAAAATACGCGAAACGAAAGAGAAACAACAAATGGAGTCACTGAAGCAAATGAAGAAAACCTTGACCGGAGAGGACAACCACGAAGGATATAAACACACGAAGGAAGGGGAACTACGAGAAGAAGATGAGGTATACTACTATAGTTAACTGTGAGAGGAGGAAGAGGTATACTATTATAGATAACTGCGAGAGGAGGAAGAGGTATAGTACTGTAGCTAACTGTGAGAGGAGGAAGAGATATACTACTATAGCTAACTGTGAGAGGAGAGGTATAGTACTACAGCTAACTGTGAGAGGAGGAAGAGGTATAGTACTATAGCTAACTGCGAGAGGAGGAAGAGGTATACTACTACAGCTAACTGTGAGAGGAGAGGTATACGGCTATAGCTAACTGTGAGAGGAGGAAGAGGTATACTACTATAGCTAACTGTGAGAGGAGAGGTATACTACTATAGCTAACTGTGAGAGGAGAGGTATACTACTATAGCTAACTGCGAGAGGAGGAAGAGGTATACTACTACAACTAACTGAGAGGAGGAAGCGATATAGTACTATAGCTAACTGCGAGAGGAGGAAGAGGTATACAGTATACTGCTAACACAGTTGTAGAAAGAATTATAACAATTGACACTAATTAATTTTGAGCATTAATTTGGTTTTATCAATAGGAAGAAGAGGAAGCCATAGAAACACCACGCGATTAAGGAAATCCAAATTTGCGCGCTAGTTCATAAGCTCGCAGGATATTTTTTATCTGTGTTCATTTGGGCGTGTGTAAATAAGGAGTTGAAGACAGCGTGTGTTTTCCGCTAACGATACGTATTTAGCATCGCAGCTTATTTTCTTTATTATTGTAAATAAATTGTTTCACCTACAGATCCGAAACGTTAGTGTACATTATTTTAAATAAAGTCTTTCTTCACGACATATATGTAGCTACTTCAGATCACGTGTACATGACGCAGGGACGTAACAAGGATTCTGAAAGGGGGGGGGATCTGAAATCAAAATAAATTTTTAGGGGGGTCCGGGGGCATGCTCCCCCGGGAAATTTTGAAATCGAGAGTCGCTGAAATGCCATTTCCTGGCTTTTGGAGGAAGATTTTACAGACTCTAAAGGTTAAAAAAAGTCATATAAAATACTCAAAACACGCAAACGTCACATAGATACTCAAAATGCATACACTCAGTAGATTGAATACACTGTTTACAGTTTATTTCCTGACACAATTGATATTGCATCAGTTTTGTAGTTACATGTCTGTCGTTTTATATCAAAAGGGAGGAGTCGCGGCTCCCCCCTGGCTACGTGCCTGACATGACGCTTCATGAGTGTTCAACATTTTGGAAGTATGTGTGCTGTTCTACTTTATTAAAAAGTAGTCATAAAATGCCTCCTACTTTATTACTTACTGTCAAGACACAAACACCTTCCCATTTTTGCAGCGCGGGCCGTTGTGTATTTGGCCTTGTTTACAAGGAGGTACCGTATTTACTCGTTTAAGCGCCGCGGCGCTCTTTAAATTTTTAGTGTTTCGGATGCGGCGCTTATTTGAGGGCGGCGCTCTTTAAAAATAGTTTTATTTGTAAACGATAACAAGAAATCTTATCAACAAAATAAACATGTTTCAAATGTTATGTTGTCATTCACATTGAAATATACTCACTTTGAACATATAAACACTGTAATACAGGACAATAAATTTCCGGGGCTGTAGTTGCTTTTTAGTTTGGCTTCTCGAACAATTCTGTCTGACGGTGCTTCGATTAAGCAACTACCCTAAACAGATATATTTTATTCACTATTTTTAAGATATTATGGTTAAAATGTCTTCGCGAAATTATAATTTACTGTAAACTATCTTATAACAAATCTAGTTGATTCAGAAATTACAATTTGAACATTTTTAGAACAAATGTAGTTGATTCAGAAATTGACATTCATAGATGTAGTTGATTCAGAAATTACAATTCGAACATCTTCTAACAAAATAGACTATTGTCTAATAATATAACACAAATCTAGTTGATTCAGAAATTACAATTTTAAGTTTCAACGTTTTTGTAACAAATCTAGTTAATTAAAAGGGACACAAAGTAATAGTTTTTTTCTCGCTAAAACCTAGATATGACAACTATGTTTTGTAATTCTATTCACCTGTTTAATTTCATGTTACTTTGTCAACTGTGTTTGTTCAGAAATTGACAAATACGTTGTCACCATGGTTGTCAAATATGGACAACGTACACGCGGAAAAATCTCGCAAGTTGTTACAGCATTGTTGCCTGAACAATGCATTAACAACTTGTTGACATATGTGAACAACATTGATAAATGAACAACATTGTTCATCATTGTTTCAACAAGTTGTTACTGCTTGATGAAGCAACCGTTGTTCACGCATGTTGTAACAACCGAAGAACGTGTTGATACATCAACCATGTTCACTATTGTTGTAACATTGTTGTTCATCGTTGTTATTTCGTCATGCTGTTACAACATGTTGGATCATGTGTGAACAACGTTGGCTAGAAAAATGTGCTGTTAGAACAACTTGTTCATGACTGTTGATTTATCCGTGAATAAGTGAACAACTTGTTGACACCTTGTTCACGCCTGTTGACAACCATGAACAAGTTGTGCGTTTTTACGCGTGTACACGCGTAAAAACGCACAACTTGTTCACGGTTGTCAACAGGCGTGAACAAATTGTCAACAACTTGTTCACGGATAAATTAACAGTCATGAACAAGTTGTTCCAACAGCACATTTTTTATAGCCAACAACGTTGTTCGCACATGATACGTGTTGTAACAGCATGACGAAATAACAACGATGAACAACAATGTTAAAACAATGGTGAACATGGTTGATGTATCAACACGTTCTTCGGTTAATTTGTTACAACATGCGCGAACAACGGTTGTTGTTTCATCAAGCTGTAACAACTTGTTGAAACAATGATGAACAATGTTGTTCATTTATCAATGTTGTTCACATATGTCAACAAGTTGTTACAGCATTGTTGCAAGTTGTTACAGCAATCAATCAATCAATTTTATTTACTCACGCTAACATCGACAACAACAGCTGATTTCCACGATGGGCGTGCATGCATATTTTACAGAGTAGTATAAAAGTTTGATAAAGTTAAGGTACATTAAAAATAAATATATAGTAATTAAAGGATCTAAGTAACTAAAGTCTTAATATATGACTACATACATACATACATACATATGCATGTATACAGTAAATACACAAACTAGAAAACATGAGTAGCAATTTTATGATTGAAATCAGTTAGTGAATTACTCTCTCTTATATCTTTGGGTAGAGAGTTCCATATAAATGCTCCATTATATATGAAACTCTTTTTCATGTTATTTGTGCGAGGTTGTGGCAAACAAATTTTAGATAAATTGTCTCGAAGGTCATAACTTGACTTTTCGTTTGTGTAAGTAAATTGTTCAGAAAGACATTTTGGACCCATATCATTTAAAACTTTAAACATGATTTTGGCTTTTGCTTTTTTTCTTTCTGTACTGAGTGGTTGCCATCCCAGGGCATTTAATGCAATCTCATGAGGAACTTCATTGTTCATATTTGTAATTACTCGAGCAGCCCTGTTTTGGAGCTTTTGCAATCGTGAGGATTGTGTTTCACTAAATACATTCCACACTTCACAGCAATATGAAAAATATGGATGAACAATCGCATTGTATACTGACAGTAGCGCAAGTTGTTACAGCATTGTTCTGTTACAGCATTGTTCAGGCAACAATGCTGTAACAACTTGCGAGATTTTTACGCATGTAGTTGCCAAGTTCCGAATGAACTTGAAAAACAAACCACGGTAACGTAGCGTTGTTTACCGCTATCGTTGGTTTCGAGTTGAACCACCAAAACGCTGTGCGCAACAACTAATTGTTGAAACTATATTGTCTGGTAAATGTTTTTCTCTGCTTTTGAGAATGAAATCCTTTATATTTACTAACAGTTACACAACTAATTGTTCAGACTCTTGTCTGGTAAATGTTTTACTCTGCGTTGGTGAATGAAATCCTTTATATTTACTAACAGTTTATAGTGTCTCCCAATATTTTTCTATGCAAAATACATGGAGGAATCAATTTTCCCGTGTACTTTCACAGCTTTTTTCATCTCCTCTTCATCAAGAGTGGCCCCGTTGTCACCCGAAGCCATACTGCCGTCACTGCTGCCTCGGTCCACTTCACTTAAATGATAGCGGGCTCGGAAGGCCACGTGATGTGCGTAGTACGCAGGTGCAGGAATGGACACTGCTCTTGCACATCGTACGTAGGTGTGGCATAACTGGTTGGTCAGGATTTGTAGATCATCAGACTTGAAATTGTTGTCGTCGTACAGAACATGATACAGAGCTGGTTTACTGGTGCCTTGGATACCAGCATGACTACACAGGTACCAATTAAATTCGTATGGATGACAGACTTGTGTATCGACCACCGTCCCAGCTGGAATATTCTTACTCTTTCCACGCTGGTCTCTGGGATCTTCTGCAAAAAATCTGGTGTGATGGCGCTTCTGGACAACAATGAAAGTGATTCCAGGTTTGAAACTTTGATGCAGCTCCAGACATGCATGTTGAATGGCTTGCAGTTCATGGATCAAGACATCTTTAAACTGGCCTTCACTTACACCATCTCGGTAGAACAGAATCTTTTCAGGTTGGGCTCCGGTTGCATTCCTGAATTTCCTCAGAAGTATTTTTACCATGTCTTTCAATTCTGCTATCATCTCTTGACGATGTCTCTGTACACGAACCTCGGCATTGTAGAGGTTTGGGTGCGAATCTTTGCTGGCCACCACAGCAGCAATGGATGGTGTAGTTGTGTCACGTGGTGAAGGATGAGTGACGTCAGCACCGAAAATAATGACAGGGCGTCGAAGAATGGGCGATCTCACTCCCTTGTCCAGGATGAATGTTGTGCCACCAAGTTTGGCGTTGACCTTCAGGCAGATGTTAATAAGCAACTCCATCTCTCTGTGATCGTTGAAATCATCAAAAGCTACAGCATTATCTGCCTTGACACATTGTGTAGGAATACCATAGACAACATCTCCATAATGCTTCATCTCTTCGTAGTAGATCTCGTTGTCTTTTGCAGGAAGAATGGCCATGATAAGTTGTAAATTAGGATACTTCCCATGAAGATGATCAAAGAGATTTCCAATGCCTTCATGTCCACCTTGAGGAATTGCACGGTAGCACGGAGATGGATGGATGCGGAGTGCTTTATTCTTTCCAGCCTGAACAAACTTGTTGATAAAGTTGTCCAATCCATGGTCATCAATAAACTTCCTGCTCCTCTCTCTGAATTTCTTCACCTCTATGAATGCCTGTGGGTTTTGATATGAAATAATTGCCCATTCTTTCAACTCCTTTGGTTGATACATGGGCTTCTTTGGCATGTTCCATGCACCATCGCGCGGCGTTGTTTTGTCATTTTGGCCATAGTTGATCACAGGGGGGTCTAACACTCTGCCAGTAATCTGTGCCATATCTCGACCTATTTTAATGCCAAAATCTTGACAGTAAGGATCTTGATCATATTTAGCATTGCGGATTAACTTGTTGATTTCTTGCTGGCGTTGTGGTGCTGGTAAGGCAGTATGTCGAATCATTTCCCTCGTTTGATTTGCATTCAGCCTTCCTTGCTTGCGTTGGCCTTGGACAATATTACACAGTTCAATTGGAATACAGCTGCCTTTCTGACCAAGCTTTAAACAAGGAAGATCAGGATACTTCAAAGTAATGCCATACCCCTTCTTGAAATACTCAAGGACAGACGTCTTCTTGCCTTCACAATCAAATAATTCATTTCTTGCTGAGTTGCGTGATAAACCAGAAACTTTTTGTCTTCGTTTGAGGTGAGTTGTTTCAATCTTGATGGTTTTCATTTCTCTGTCAAACCTCTTCTGTTGTCTATCATCAAGTCTTGCTGGTATATTGCGAAGATTAAGGAACTCGCACATGAAGTGCAAGACAGACTGTGCTTTGTAAAATGCAGTTGAACATGTGTCTACATTCAACATCATCTTCCACTGGGTTGGACGAATGCTGACAAATGTTCCATTCCATATTTGTAGACCCTGCCCCAGGTCTTTCTCATGTCCATCTGGGTAACTGAAGAACGATGACCCAACAGGAATGCTGCTCATGGATGGAAGATGACGTAATACAACTTCTATTGCTTGCATTGTGTCCAGTGGTATCTCAGTAAGTTTTCCTTCAAGTGCTTGGTTGAGGTTATAGAGGCTTACTTGACTAACCCACTTGACTTCTACAGTATACTCTCTTTCTTTACCATTATCAGTTTTAAACAACACTGTGAATTCACGCCTATCTTTCCCAATTCCAGGAATAGGGCATCGACAATATATATTCTTACCATTCTTGTCATAAACAAGCTTTGGTCCACTTGGATTGGCTTTCTCGTATTGTTTAACAATCTCTTGTATTATTCTTGGCGCTTCTCTACTTGTGTAACCTTCTCCTGTTTTTTGCCCTTTAGCTTTGATCTCAGCATCATAATGATGGATATCTTCTTGGGGTAGTTTCACAGGCAGGAAGTTTACTCGCAACTTAATTGGTCTTCCAGATTTTCCTCCACTGTCTGGTCGTCGTGGAGGTCTTAGTTCTCCTTTGATTGACCGAGGAGGTTGGGATGTTCTGGTGGGTTGTGGAGCAGTGGCTTTTGGCTTTGCTGCAGTGGCAGTAGGTTGTCGTTGGGGAGAGGTTTGTGGTTTACTAGTGGTGGTGGTGGTAGTTGGTGGAGGTTGTTCAACTGGGGTTTGTGGTTTAGTAGTAGTAGTGGGATGTGGTTGTTGAGTACTGGGTTTTGCTGTGGTTGTACTGGAAGTTGGTTGAGATGGTTCAGGAGGGGTGGTGTCACTCTTAGTTGGTGGTGGGACTGTTTTCACATCTTGCACTCCTGATGGTGCAGTTGAAGTCTCGTCAATGGGCTTTGGAGAGGCAATGTGAGACTTCTGTTGCTTCTTTCTCTGCTGTTTGCTTTTGCCTTTCTTTTGAGCAGATGGAATTCTTTCTTGTTCATGGTGACTAACTGCTTGTGCTTGCTGAGGATGGGGTGGTGTTTGAGGGTCTCGGGGGGGTTGTGGTGGTATTCGAAGCTGTGGTGGTGGTAGCTGTGGTGGTGGTATTCGAAGCTGTGGTGGTGGTATTTGAGACTGTGGTGGTATTCGAAGCTGTGGTGGTGGTATTTGAAGCTGCTGTGGTGGTGTTTGAGTCTGTTGTGGTGGTGTTTGAGCTTGTTGAGGAGGCTGTTGTAATGGTTGAGTGGCAGGTAAAGCGGTTGCTCCTTCCTTTTCTTGTCCACTCGGCTGTTGTAATCCACCAGGAACACTTTCACTTTGTCGTGGCTGATTTCCTCTTCCTTTACTTCGACGGTTTCTGCCTCGTCCTTTCCCTTTCCTTGGTCCCTGATCACTCATCTTTTCTTCGTAAATTGGAGTAAAAACTCACAGATTCTGTGCTTAAGAGAAGCGGGAAACACGTTCACAAACTTCACATCATCTTACAAGTCAGATAAAACGCGTCATTGCTCCTACCTGTTGTTTCACTTTCACAGAGAAACCAACAAAACACCGGTAACCGAGCGGAAACCTGAGAACCATTCGCGGGTTTGGGGGGTTTTCCTAATCAATTTATTACAAAATTCAGACAGAATTTCTTAAGATTTTGGGTCTTGTACTATGTGATACAATTTCTACATTAGTTTACTTAAAAACAAAGGAAATAGAAAAATAAAATAGATTAAAACAATGCTTTTATTAAAAGTTAAAATAGCTTGAAACTTCGTCAGGCATTTTTCAGGCAGGTCATGCCTGCAGTAAACCGCGTAAAAGACTAGGCCGAGCTGGAAAGTGAAAGCTATTCTAGTATTTCTTGTATTTTAGAGTGGGTTCTCAGAAAGAGTATTTTCACCTTTTTAATGACAGTATGTGTGAATTTCTACTCCAAGTTACGAAGAAAAGATAACTAGATAATGTCGAGTGACCAAGGACCAAGGAAAGGGAAAGGAAGAGGCAGAAACCGTCGAAGTAGAGGAAGAGGAAATCAACCACGACAAAGTGAAAGTGTTCCTGGTGGATTACAACAGCCGAGTGGACAAGAAAGGGAAGGAGCAACCGCTTTACCTGCCGCTCAACCATTACAACAGCCTCCTCAACAAGCTCAAACACCACCACAACGCTCTCAAGGCCCTCAAATACCACCACAACAGCCGCAAATACCACCACAACAGCCTCAAGTACCACCACAACAGCCTCCAGTACCACCACAACAGCCTGAAACACCACCACAACAGCCTCAAGTACCACCACAACAGCCTCCAGTACCACCACAACAGCCTCAAGTACCACCACAACAGCCTGAAACACCACCCCATCCTCAGCAAGCACAAGCAGTTAGTCACCATGAACAAGAAAGAATTCCATCTGCTCAAAAGAAAGGCAAAAGCAAACAGCAGAGGAAGAAGCAACAGAAGTCTCACATTGCCTCTCCAAAGCCCATTGACGAGACTTCAGCTGCACCATCAGGAGTGCAAGATGTGAAAACAGTTCCATCACCAACTAAAAGTGACACCACCCCTCCTACAACACAACCAATTACTGAACCATCTCAACCAACTACCAGTACAACCACAGCAAAACCCAGTACTCAACAACCACATCCCAGTACCACTACTAAACCGCAAACCCCAGTTGAACAACCTCCACCAACTACCACCACCACTAGTAAACCACAAACCTCTCCCCAACAACAACCTACTGCAGCAAAGCCAAAAGCCACTGCTCCTCAACCCACCAGAACATCCCAACCTCCTCCTCGGTCAATCAAAGGAGAACTAAGACCTCCACGACGACCAGACAGTGGAGGAAAATCTGGAAGACCAATTAAGTTGCGAGTAAACTTCCTGCCTGTGAAACTACCCCAAGAAGATATCCATCATTATGACGCTGAGATCAAAGCTAAAGGGCAAAAAATGGGAGAAGGTTACACATGTAGAGAAGCGCCAAGAATAATACAAGAGATTGTTAAACAATATGAGAAAGCCAATCCAAGTGGGCCAAAGCTTGTTTATGACAAGAATGGTAAGAATATATATTGTAAATCTCCCATTCCTGGAATTGGGAAAGATAAGCGTGAATTCAAGGTGTTATTTACAACTGATAATGGTAAAGAAAGAGAGTATACTGTAGAAGTCAAGTGGGTTAGTCAAGTAAGCCTCTATAACCTCAACCAAGCACTTGAAGGAAGACTTACTGAGATACCACTGGACACAATGCAAGCAATAGAAGTTGTATTACGTCATCTTCCATCCATGAACAGCATTCCTGTTGGGTCATCGTTCTTCAGTTACCCAGATGGACATGAGAAAGACCTGGGGCAGGGTCTGCAAATATGGAATGGAACATTTGTCAGCATTCGTCCAACCCAGTGGAAGATGATGTTGAATGTAGACACATGTTCAACTGCATTTTACAAAGCACAGCCTGTCTTGCATTTCATGTGTGAGTTCCTTAATCTTCGCAATATACCACCAAGACTTGATGATAAACAACGGAGGAGGTTTGACAAAGAAATGAAAACCATCAAGATCGAAACAACTCACCTCAAACGAAGACAGAAAGTTTCTGGTTTATCACGCAACTCTGCGAAAAATGAATTCTTTGATTGTGAAGGCAAGAAGACGTCTGTCCTTGAGTATTTTAAGAAAACGTATGGCATTACTTTGAAGTATCCTGATCTTCCTTGCCTAAAGCTTGGTCAGAAAGGCAGCTGTATTCCAATTGAACTGTGTAATATTGTCCAAGGCCAACGCAAGCAAGGAAGGCTGTCTGCAAATCAAACGAGGGAAATGATTCGATATACTGCCTTACCAGCACCACAACGCCAACAAGAAATCAACAAGTTAATCCACAATGCTAAATATGATCAAGATCCTTACTGTCAAGATTTTGGCATTAAAATAGGTCGAGATATGGCACAGATTACTGGCAGAGTGTTAGACCCCCCTGTGATCAACTATGGTCCACCTAATCGACCAGTGAAAGAGAAGCCGCGCGATGGTGTATGGAACATGCAACAGAAGCCAATGTACCAACCAATGGAGTTGAAAGAATGGGCAATAATTTCATATGAAAACCCTCAGTTTCTTAACGATCGTGGAATAGAGTTTTTCATTAACAAGCTTGTTGAAGCTGGAAAAGAGAAGAAGCTTCGCATCCATCCATCACCTTGCTACCAAGACACAAAACGTGGATATGAAGGAATTGGGCATCTCTTTGGTCAGTTGCATAAGAACTACCCCAACTTACAACTTATCATTGTCATCTTTCCTGGCAAGGGAAGCACAGATGAATATTATGAAGAAGTGAAGCATTATGGTGACATCATCTATGGCATCAGAACCCAGTGTGTCAAGGCAAATACTGCTACAAGAAAAGCCGGTGACATGCAGACTATGGCCAACATCTGCCTGAAGATTAATGCAAAACTTGGTGGCACAACATCTGTCCTTGACAAGGGAGTGAGATCACCCATTCTTCAACGCCCTGTCATTATATTTGGTGCAGACGTCACTCATCCTTCACCACGTGACACAACTACACCATCCATTGCTGCTGTGGTGGCCAGTATGGACTCACACCCAAACCTCTACAATGCCGAGGTTCGTGTACAGAAACATCGTCAAGAGATGATAGCAGAATTGAAAGACATGGTGAAAATACTTCTGAGGAAATTCAGGAATGCAACCGGAGCCCAACCTGAAAAGATTCTGTTCTACCGAGATGGTGTAAGTGAAGGCCAGTTCAAAGATGTCTTGATCCATGAACTGCAAGCCATTCAACATGCATGTCTGGAGCTGCATCAAAGTTTCAAACCTGGAATCACTTTCATTGTTGTCCAGAAGCGCCATCACACCAGATTCTTTGCAGAAGATCCCAGAGACCAGCGTGGAAAGAGTAAGAATATTCCAGCTGGGACGGTGGTCGATACACAAGTCTGTCATCCATACGAATTTAATTGGTACCTGTGTAGTCATGCTGGTATCCAAGGCACCAGTAAACCAGCTCTGTATCATGTTCTGTACGACGACAACAATTTCAAGTCTGATGACCTACAAATCCTGACCAACCAGTTATGTCACACCTACGTACGGTGTGCAAGAGCAGTGTCCATTCCTGCACCTGCGTACTACGCACATCATGTGGCCTTCCGAGCCCGCTATCATTTAAGTGAAGTTGACAGAGGCAGCAGCGATGGCAGTGTGGCGTCTGGTCCTGATGGAGTAAGCCTCGAACCGGAACAGATGATTCGAGCTGTGAAGATACATGAGAACATGAATTCTTCAATGTATTTTGCATAAACATGAAATCATTTCTGAACGTGCAAAAACTTTCCTATATTAGAGATTGGCACCATATAATATTGTGGAAAATGGTTTACAGTTGTCAGATTCTTAGTAGTCAGATATCCTAGTTATGTTTTTTGTAAAGTGAAAGATTTATTGTCATACTGGTAATAGTCCAATAGTCTTTAATTGATTTGTTGATATATTCAGTATGTTGATATAATTTGTTGAGGTCAGCTTATTAATCTCTTGCAATATATCCTAATTATTCCAGAATTTTATCATTGCAACATGTATATATAACATAATTTACAATGGTATTATGTAGTTGATACAACAGGCTGTTATATGGTAATAAAATACAAAAAAGGTGTAGTCAATCTTTCTTTGTCTACTCCCCCCTGATCAGTTACAGGAGGTGGTCTTGAAAAATTGTGAACAGTTGTGGAACTAGGATTTTGGATTATAGGGGTGGTTACCAAATGGATGGCACAGGGGGGGTGGGGAAATTTTTTGAATTCTTGAGTACTATTTTTGGTGTGTGATAACCGTGCGTATACTGCTACTAGTTTTCATCATTCAAATTGATGTGACTTCATTTTGGTCATTTTTTCTTTCTTTAGAGTCAAAATTGGTGTTTTCCTAAGGTCAGAATTAATTTTAAAGTTAGCTTCGTGTTTAGAATTAAGTTTTTGGTTTAGGTAAGCGTTAGTAATTGGGATTTTATATTGCTGATATTACGTAATGTCAGTTTGGCGTATGTTATGTTAAATGCCGACCTACATGATATCTGCCTGAAAAATGCCTGACGAAGTTTCAAAATGTTTAACTTTTAATAAAAACATTGTTTTGAATCTATTTTATTTATTTATTTATTGTTTTTGTTTATAAGTAAATTAATATAAAAATTGTATTACTCAGTAGAAAATCCCAAAACTTAAGAAATTCTGTCTGATTTTTGCAATAAATTAATCAGAATCCCCCTAAACCCGCGAGCGGTTCTTAGGCCTTTCCCGGTTAGCTTCCTTCGCAACTCCAATATTCAGATTTGTTTTCGTTTTATGTATAAATATTCTTCTATATCATGTAGTTTTTGGCTAAAACTTGATGATTTTCATCCATGGTTTAACGAGAGACGTAAAATGGTTTTAGCATTGGAGGAAAACGATGGAAAGTAGGTGAAATACTTTTGAATTTCTGAATGTAGAACCGTGTGTTTACTAAAAACAACAACTACAGTTTACAACCAGTTGAGAAGTGAAGCAGATATATATATATATATATATATATATATATATATATATATATATATATATATATATATATATATATATATATATATATATATATATATAAATAGGGTTTGTTTTTTGTGCTGCATGTACTGTATATAGTCCTTAATTCTGATAGTTGTTTGTCTTTAATCTTTATATTTTTATTGTTATTGGTTTGGAATTATGTTTCATGGTAAACAAACTAACAGAATTCAGTTATAAAATTAAAATTATTGTGATGCAGTTAAATGCAATTTAACTAAGTTGACAACAAAAAGCGGTTAGCGTGGTGGTAGCCATACAAGCATGGCGGTTGGCAAGGTCAGTGGTTTCTAGCGCATGCGCAAACGTGTGTTCTCAGGTTGTGGGATTACCTCTAGCGTGGCGTGTTGAATTGGGGTTGTACTGGATCATTTTTCTTCTTTCTTTTTTTTTATTATTTTTCATTTATTTATTATTATTATTATTATTTTTTTTTTTTTCCACTGACCTAGTCAGTGTGACGGGTGCCTCGGTCTGGTGTGGGGGCTCATGGCTGGGTTGTGGGGATTGGCCAGCCATGAGAGCGGTATTGTATTTAGGGGCTGGCTTTGGAAGTGGAAGCCCCTGGATGACCCAGGCACCCATTACCCACAAAGCGATGCAGTTGTTAATTATATTATATAAATACAATGATATATCCAAGCACTATTATATGGCATTGTATTCATATTAGTGTGTATATATATATATATATATATATATATATATATATATATATATATATATATATATATATACTGTATCAAGTTATATATATATATATATATACCAAGTGGACTATTACAAATGCTGCTTTCTGATTTGCTGAGCTTACCCTGTGAGCAGAGCATTCTTTTCCTTATTTCTTCACTGCTAGAGAGGAAGAAGAGAAGGCTCTACTGTATTTGTGTTTGGTTCCCATTGCGCATGCATGTCAGTTGCTTGGTTACAATTTCGAAAGTGGGAACACTGGCTGGCCATAAAAACTTGTTCTATGTCAATGTCAAACAATAGTTTCCAAAATTTGGAAACATATGCTTCCCTTCAATAGGTACATGTTTGTGCTCTTAGCCAATCACATTTGAACATGTTTTGATAGGTGGTGTTCCCGCTTAGGTGCAAATGACAGTATCTCAAATCAAACACAATTATTGTCTGGTCTTGGTTGGCTCAGGCAAGAATGGGTTATCAGAGCTTGAAATAACGGCCGGCGGCCGGCGGTTTTCCGACCAAATTCCAGTTTTTCTGACCAAATGCTGAAATGATCGGAAATTTTGTCCGGACAAATTTTGAAAAAAAAAAAAATCTGTTTTTTTAAATGATCGGGTCGGCGCTCAACACTCCATTTTTCTTGTTAAATTTCCATTGGGTTTTCCATCAGTTTTGAGTTAAAGTTGGTTTTACACTTTACAGTGCACTATCAAAATTTCTTCGATCAGAGTATGCTTTAAACAAAGTTTAGTTAAAGGCCCTTCATGATCAGGACAGTTAAATAGGCTGATCAAATAGGCTTATTTGACTCTCCTGACGAAGGTCCTGAGCTCAAAATGTCGAGGAAACGTATTCTTTATCTTCCAGGTTGTCGAGTCGAGATAACAACAGTGCGTGATTTTTAATTGAAAACCATTGCGTTAAACTGCGATTGACGCCATTGTAATCACAGAAACTTATCGTGTAATCCAGCTTTTCAGTTTAAAGTTGTTTCATAGTTACCATTTTAATTAAATTATTATTCACTATAACTAATACGCAATTCAGAATTAAACATTTGTGTTTTATTATTACAAATAATAAGTAGAGTGATTTACTGCATGCTTGACAGAATTTACTCAACGGAGGGGGTCAAACTAAACTAAAAAATTTCCGACCAAATTTGAAAATTTCCGGTCAAATTTCATTTTGCTCGGAAGTTTTGCCGGACAAATTTTAAAATTATTTCAGGCTCTGGGTTATTAAAACCTTGTTTGCTTGGCTGTATGGTGGAAAATATTTAGTGTTGTAGAATATCCAGACCTGGAGCCACATTCATACTCCATTTATGGTTTCATGGCTGTTCTATTTTTTTAAGAATCACTTGAGAAAACTACAAGATCAAAGCAACGAAGATCTGATGCAGCCAAATCTTCACAACAGGTGAATAGAGATGAGTAGAATATGGTAATGACATTTTGATATTTTTTTATATTATCGTATTGTGGAAATAATTGAAATGTGTTTTTTATAATTTTTAAAGATCTGTTTAATATCATCATATTTGTGTTAATTTTATGTAGGCTGCTGCAGGTAAAGATTATGCTTCATCAGCTTATGATGAGTACCTCTGGCTTCTACAGCAAAGAAATAGGTATCAAGTCTATGAATGGTGATGATTATGACCAATGATGATTATCAATAATGATCAATAATGATTATGACCAATAATGATTATGATCAATGATGATGATTGTGACCAATAATGATGATTATCAATAATGATCAATGATGATTATGATCAATAATGATTATGATCAATGATGATTATGATCAGTGATGATAATTATGATCAATTATGATGATTATGGTCAATGATGATGATTATGATCAATGATGATTGTGATGGTGATTATGATCAATAATGATGATTATGATTAATGATGATCAATGATGATGATTATGATCAATGATGATGATCAATGATCAATGATCAATGATGATGATGATAATCAATGATGATGATGATGATAATCAATGATGATGATGATGATAATAATAATCAATGATGATGATAATCAATGATGATGATGATAATCAATGATCAATGATGATGATTATGATCAATGATGATGATTATCAATAATGATCAATAATGATTATGACCAATAATGATTATGATCAATGATGATGATTGTGATCAATAATGATGATTATCAATAATGATCAATGATGCTGATTATGATCAATAATGATTATGATCAATGATGATTATGATCAATGATGATAATTATGATCAATTATGATGATTATGATCAATGATGATTGTGATGGTGATTATGATCAATAATGATGATTATGATTAATGATGATCAATGATGATGATTATGATCAATGATGATGATCAATGATCAATGATGATGATCAATGATCAATGATGATGATGATAATCAATGATCAATGATGATGATGATAATCAATGATCAATGATGATGATGATGATTATGATCAATGATGATGATGATAATCAATGATCAATGATGATGATTATGATCAATGATGATGATGATCAATGATGATGATGATCAATGATGACGATCAATGATGTTGATCAATGATGATGATCAATGATGATGATCAATGATGATGATGATCAATGATGATGATCAATGATGATTATGATCAATGATGATGATGATCAATGATGATGATTAATGATGATGATAATCAATGATCAATGATGATGGTTATGATCAATGATGATTATGATCAATTATGATTATGATCATGATAAGAATGATTGCATTAATGATGCTAACTACATATTTATTTTATTTTAAATTAGACTTCTAAAGAAGTTAAAAACCAAAGATGAACAACAAGTTGAGTTGGAAAAGAGAGAGCAAGGGTTTTCACTTTATATCAATGGTGCAAACAAAGACATTACTAACCTACCAACATCTGGGAGAACTAAAACTGCTGATGGTAAAGACCTTGAAGAATATATACTCCTTTTATAGCAGATGTCTTTGCCATTGTAACTTTTATACCAATTCCTTCTCTTTTTGAATTATATTTAGAACATTCTTCCACCAGACATTTATTGCATAGTGAGCTCGATGATGAAACAGAGTAAGAAGAGTATATTGTGTTTAAGTTTTAACCAACTTTCTTTTTTTTTTAAATTCTATTTTACTTCTATTTTTTATTTTCTTTCTAATTTTCGGTTTTTGACTTTTCCACTTTTTTAACATTTCCTCATTTTTCTCCTTATTTTCCTCTTGCATTCTTCTTTTGTTTATTATTGTTCCTTGTTTTTTACAGAGAGACAAGAGCGAAGACAGCGCCCACTAAACTGACACGGAAAGAATGGAAGCCTGTAAGTACAATATTATAACAAAGTTGCTAACTCTTTTGTAAGCCTGCCAATGTAAGTTCTAAGCCACAAAATTATGTTATATTTATTTAGTGCAATTGATATTTTAGGCTTGTGTTAAAATCAAAACAGAGGAAGGGAAAAAAATTGATGTGAAAGTACCTGGTAGGTTCTTATAGTCCGTTTTCAGCTTGCTTTTGAAATCCGATACGTATAATTTGAATGAACATTCCGAACCACGTTGTAGTGTTTCAAACTACGTTGCATGGTAGATACAAATTTAAGTCGGCAATTTGTTTCTGCTTAACCAAGTATCTATTATTATATTCTATACAACAAGTAATCTTAGCTGTGATCCGTGGTCTGAACTGTGTCGTATGCCGGCTGCCTGGAGAGCGCCTTTGATATGCCTCGACACGGCCACGTTCATCTGCATCCTTCGCAATTCCAGCATATCCTCCTACCTGGAATTACCAATAATCAGTAAGTGCGAAATGCCTAGAATTACCAATAATCGTTAATTTTAAAAACTAATTCCCAACCCCCACACCCCAACCCTAACCCAAACCTCTAAACCTTACCCTAAACCTAACCACAACCCCCCGGCAACCCTAACCCTAACCCACAACCCCCCGGTGGACCTAAACCTAACCACAACCCTCCGGGAAAAAAGTCCCGCCTCTCAAACCCCGACCACAGCACCCTGGTTTTTTAGTTATATGCAATTTAGTTTAACATCCCGCATGTGGGACAGAGAATTACCTTACAATTACCAATTATTGGTAATTCAAGGCCGTTTCACACTTACTGATTATTGGTAATTCTAGGTAGGAGGACATGTTGGCAATTCAGCCGCTGGCTGCAAGTAAGGATGATTAGCCACCCAATCCTTTATCCTTTATCCTTATCTGTGATTTTACCAAAGGAATTCAATTCAAAGCTTATTAAATTGACCTTTTCGGCACTAGAAACACGTGTAGTGACACGTGACCAAAAATGTAAACAAACACCCAAAGTTCGTACAAGCTTAAAGTTCGAACAAACAGTTCTAATAAGAGTACAACATGGTTGTCACTAAAAGGTACGCTTGGGGTACGTGTAAAAACGATTCGCGTTATCCAGGGCGTATGGTGAACAATTGTAACGCCGATTTGATTTCGTTTATCCACTTTCCTGGTTCAAAGCGGCGCGGAGAGAAGCGCAAGCGATGGATTGATGCGTGTCGGCGCGGCGATTCTTTCGTTTGTTCGAAAGATAGTTTCATCTGCAGTCTGCATTTTGTTGACGAAAACGGGCCCACAGTTCGCGACCCCATACCAGCGACAGCAAGTAAATAATTGGTAAGTTTATTCATATTGTGATATTTCAGAGGACAAAATTTGCGCGTTTACAAAATGTATCCTTTCGTGATCAGTGTTCGTGATTTGTACCGACACAAAGGTCACTAATACTAAGAGGCCTCGTCAGTAAATGACAGACAGAGAAATCTGCAGCAAACGCTTTACTTTTACTTTCGTATCCACTGAGCGGAGCTGGCAAGAGCGAAAAAGAAATGTCCGTGACACATATCCTTTCTTCGTTTATCGAAAATGCTGGTACAAAGCAACCGTGCGAGACGATTATTTTTAGCGAAAACCAAGATAGTCAAGATGAAACGCAATCTGGAGAACAACAAGAAAGCAACTCAGGTAGGAATTTTACTCACCAAAAATTATTCCGATTCTGATACAGTCTTATTTACATATGTAATGTTGAACTTTTCAGACCTCCCTCGAGCTTTATGATGACTGTATGCTACAGTACAGAGACAATCTTTAGGGAGATAGTTTATAACTCATTCCTGTCCGAGGGCTTTCCCAGAGGTGAATAAAATCGTCTGGCGTTAGCCAGAATAAAATACCAAAAACCAATTCGGACAGGAAAGAGTTAGGGAGATAGTTTATAACTCATTCCTGTCCGAGGGCTTTCCCAGAGGTGAATAAAATCGTCTGGCGTTAGCCAGAATAAAATACCAAAAACCAATTCGGACAGGAAAGAGTTAGGGAGATAGTTTATAACTCATTCCTGTCCGAGGGCTTTCCCAGAGGTGAATGAAATCGTCTGGTGTTAGCCAGAATAAAATACCAAAAACCAATTCGGACAGGAAAGAGTAGCTACATGCAGTAATTATTTCTGGCAAGAGTTGAAGATACAAATAGAACCTCGAATAGAACAATGCATTATACTGGACTACTGGTGCGTATATTTTGGTCCACCTATTCTAGACTTGTTTATTTTAATGTGCAAAGAAATGAAAGAATGTCTTAAGACAGTTTTTGACTTAATTAAAGATAAAGCAAGTCGAGTCCATGCTTGGAAGGGTACAAGAAAAACAAGAGTAGTACCAATTCATAGCAAGTATTTGAAGGTAAAAATATTAAACCTTTCTTATATTAAATTGAGAAAAATTACTGATTCTTTTCATGTTACATAATTATTGTGTATTATTTATTTTGCCTTATTAATATAATTTATTAAATCACAAATATTTGTTGATAAAAAACAATTGGTTTGTTCTCTTAATAGCAAAAATACAGCCTAACCAAACTGAATCCTAGAGAACAATTTATTTTTACATTAATTCGACTCCGAAGAAATACAAGTATTGTGATGTTATCAGATATTTTTGGAATATCACCTTAGTACTGGTAGTACAATCTTCATCACATGGGTGCTATTTCTGATTAAAGGGATAATGTTTCTTCTGCCATTCTCAACAATCAATGATCTGGATGGAATTAAAAAGCCAAAGGAACTTGGAAGTATCGAAAACCTCCAAGCCATTATTGATACAGTTAAAAAAATTAAATGTAAATTGTATTTAAAATAAATTAGTAGCAGAAATACATAACATTTGCTGGCCAGGCATACCGATAATTGGATATTACTGTATTAGTTTAATTGATAATATAAATATTACTCAGGTACAAATATATACCTATAGATGAAACTGATTTCAGTTCTGGTAAATTCCATGTCAAAGAGTCCATCACTATTCACTAATATATGCCTTAAATCGTATTATATGTCAAAGACTGCGTTTCATCTTGGTTTTCACTAAAAATAATCGTCTCGCACGGTTACTTTGTACCACCACTGACATTTCTTCTTCGCTCTTGCCAGCTCCGCTCAGTGGAAACGAAAGTAAAAGTAAAGCGTTTGCTGCAGATTTCTCATCAACAAGACGAGGCCTCTTGACTTAAGTAAGTGACCTTCGTGTCGCCGGTTTACGTTTCCGATTCTTTGTACGTATATCTACAAATCACGAACACTGATCATGAAAGGGTACATTTTGTAAACGCGCAAATTTTGTCCTCTGAAATATCACAATGATGAATAAACTTACCAATTATTTACTTGCTGTCGCTGGTATGGGGTCGCGAACTGTGGGCCCGTTTTCGCCAACAAAATGCAGACTGCAGATGAAACTATCTTTCGAACAAACGAAAGAATCGCCGCGCCGACACGCATCAATCCATCGCTTGCGCTTCTCTCCGCGCCTCTTTGAACCAGGAAAGTGGATAAACGAAATTAAATCGGCGTTACAATTGTTCACCATACGCCCTGGATAACGCGAATCGTTTTTACACGTACCCCAAGCGCACCTTTAGTGGCAACCATGTTGTACTCTTATTAGAACTGTTTGTTCGAACTTTATATAAGCTTGTACGAACTTTGGGTGTTTGTTTACATTTTTGGTCACGTGTCACTACACGTGTTTCTAGTGCCGAAAAGGTCAATTCAAACTTCACGACAAACTTCCCGACGAACTTCGCGAACTTCCATACCAAGTTCCCAACCTTCCAACGAATGTTGACAAACGAATTTCAAAAGCAAGCTGAAACTGGCTAGAACTATGTATATTTCTCAAACTCATAAACAATTCATGAGCTAATTAGCCAATCAAAGAACAATATTTGGTCATGAGTTTTGAAACCCGGTAAAGGTCGCGCTAACTGAATTCAGATAATAAACGACACAAACAAAGAACCATTTATTACCACATTTCTTAATTATAAATCCATTGTCTAATCTAATATGCACCAATATCACCAAGTCCTCGCGAATTCTACTATAATAGACGATTGAGAAGCTATTTCATGAACTCGTCTATCGTGTTTTACCAGGGGTTGCAAACACTCGAGAACAACAAAAATCACTCGGCCTATTACCTCGTAATTTTCAATGTTCCCCCTCGGCTTGCAGCCTCGTGATTTTCATTATTCTCTCATGTTTTACAAACACTCGAGAACAATGAAAATTACTCGGTTATAACGGCCTCGTGATTTTCATTGTCCTCTCGTGTTTGTAACCCCTGGTAAAACACTCCTACTCGTTTATGAAATATTACATATATTAATGTATAATATAATGTATATAATTTTCGTAATTCTGTTGTATAATTAGGTAAACTTACAGGCATCTACAGTGAAGATTTTGATGGGACGGATGACAAAAACAGTGAGGTAAAAATGCTCAATAATTTTTTCAATAAATTGTGCCTTACTGATTTAGCAACAGTGCTTGGAATTAGCGGCCCTTACAAAAAATGTGTAGGAAAAGTCGTTAATTCTTTTAGATTTTATGCAAAACAGCAGTTAAAAATATGTGCAGAGTGAAAAGTGGTAATTTATCGAGAATAGTTTTGATAACGAAATTTTGAGGTTTCGTGCGGCGCTTTTCATCTTAGTAAAATGTCAAGGTACTGTATTCTCGCCAGTTTACCACATTTTCATTTTTGCTCTATATCTAAAACACTGACTACGCAACACTCTAGTTTTTTACACTCTCACTGATCTATGTTAGAAGTCTGGTGTTCTTTCACAATTGCATTCGCAAGCAACCTGGAATAATCTATATTACTGAGTATCTTGGGCTGTTATTTTAGAGTGAAGAAGAGACAAGCAGTGATGAAGATGAGAGTGATGATGATCATTATGGTGTTGAACAATTATCTTTGAGTTTTAACGATGTACATGTAAGTACAAGAATATCTTTATCTATGGGCATCAGGAGGAAAATCGGACCTGGTTATTTATATCGCGTAAATAGTTTTTTAAACGTAGACGCATGTACGCCATGCGTACCTATTTTTAAAGGGATTACCGCATGCTTAAACAAATAGGCCTCTTTGGCGCCGCCATATTGGATTTGATGACGTAATCTCATCGGTGCCGCCATCTTGAATTTGATGACGTAACCTCATGGGTGCCGCCATCTTGAATTTGATGACGTAACCTCATGGGCGCCGCCATCTTGGATTTGATGACGTCACCTCATGGGCGCCGCCATCTTGGATTTGATTACGTCACCTCGTGGGCGCCGCCATCTTGAATCTGATGACGTAACCTCATGAGTGCCGCCATCTTGAATTTGATGACGTCACCTCATGGGCGCCGCCATCTTGGATTTGATGACGTCACCTCATGGGCGCCGCCATCTTGGATTTGATGACGTCACCTCATGGGCGCCGCCATCTTGGATTTGATGACGTAAAAATGGTTACACTTATTGTCTCGAAACAATGAAACCATTGACTTGGAATAATGAGTGCAAAAAGTAAAGTCAAGCCCTACGTGTTTACTGTACCTTCAAAATTAGAGAGAATTATTATTTTTACCACGCATTATATTTTATGCATTGTTTTGTGTTTTTATTATTATTGAAATGTAGAAATTAAGGAGAAGTTTGGAAAGGGACAGCAGCATAATGGAAAGTATTCAAACCGTTATTGAGGTGAGTGTCTTCATAGTCAATCGAGATATGGTCTGGAAACTCAGCTAAAGTCTTTGGTCTATCTTTTTGTTCGCCTTTATGCATTTTTGTGCACGGTGTACGGTTACTGAACACATTGTATTTTAGTATAATGAACGAATTGTCCAATAGCAACGTTTCAGTTCAATCACTCAACCGTGCTATTTAAATATTAATAAACCCAAAACAAAGGATGTGCACGGTGTAAGGTACGGTTCAACATAAAATCCCAGCTCATTATAGGCGCTTTGAAGTTTGCCAAGTTTCCAGACCATATCTCGATTGACTATGGTGTCCTGGTTCAAACTACACCATCGTTGGTAAAGTGCTTTCAGCTTGAGGTTGGTACAAAGTTTCAGCTTGTCTTTGCTGTACAAGCTGCTGTAAGTTGTTAAACTTAGAAAAATCTGACCTCCAGACGAGACTCGAGTATCGTGAACAACCTCGGTCTGCCATTTGAGTTCCAGTATCTCAATGGTTAGAGCGTTTGCCGCTTCACTATTCACTACTGTATAAACAATAGTTCTTATGATAATGTCGGCAATGAGATGGTAGAATGTATTTATTATAGTGTTATTTCTCATATTCACCGTCCATTTAAAGTCAGTTTCAGCTTGCTTTTGAAATTCATTTGTCAACATTCGTTGGAAGGTTGGGAACTTGGTACGGAAGTTCGCGAAGTTCGTTGTGAAGTTTGTCGTGAAGTTCAAATTTAATAAGCTTTGAATTGAATTCCTTTGGTAAAATCACGGAGAAGAAGATTATTTGTTGTATAGAATATAATAATAGATACTTGGTTAAGCAGAAACAAATTGCCGACGTAAATCTGTATCTACCTCGCAACGTAGTTCGGAACATTGCAACGTAGTTCGGAATGTTAATTTCAATTATACATATCGGATTTCAAAAGCAAGCTGAAATGGACTATAAAGGTCGTTCGTGTTCATTGAACAAGATTCAGGGACTGTCTATAAGCTTCAAACAGGATATACTATCTATAAAAGGTGGTTGAAGGAGTGTTTGGTACACTTAGTTGCTTCCGAGAGATGAAAAACTGAATCAAAAAGTCACGAACACGAGATTTATATAAAGACTAATAACCGAATTATACGTAATTGGTAAAGTGTGTTCAGCTTGAAGTTGGTACAAAGTTAATTCCAGTTGTTTTTGCTGTTCAAGCTGTCGTGAGTATAGCTAAACTTAGAAAACTCTGACCTCCAGACGAGACTCGGGTATCGTGAACAACCTTGGTCTGCCATCTGAGTTCCAGTGGCTCAATGATTAGAACGTTTGCCGCTTCACTGTTCACTACTGTATAAATAATAGCTCATATGATAATGTCGGTAATGAGATGATAGAATGTATTTATAGTGTTATTTCTCATATTCACCGTCCATTTAAAGGTCGTTCGTGTTCATTGAACAATTTTCACGGAGTGTCTATAAGCTTCAAACAGGATATACTTTGTGTAAAAGGTAGTTGAAGGAGTGTTTGGTATACTTTAGTTCCTTCCGAGAGATGAAAAACTGAAAGTCACGAACACGAGATTTATATAAAGACTAACAACCGAATTATACGTAATTGGTATAGTGTTCAACTTGACGTTGTTACAAAGTTTCAGTTTAAACTTAGAAAACTCTGATCTCCAGACTCCCATCTGAGTTCCAGTATCTCAATGGTGAGAGCGTCCGGCTGGTACTCGGAAGATAGCCTGGTACCCTGGCTCAATTTCAAAAGAAATATGCGCCAGGTAACCACTAATCTCATTCTCGCGCCATCAGGGCTAAATCCACTTATGACGATTGCAGTTTTACTCATAGCCAATAAAACCGCGCGAAATTTGAACCAATAGGAAAGCAGAAGTCTTTAGTGGTTACCTGGCCCATATTCATTGATTGGGCCAGGGTACCAGGCTACTCAGAAGGTTGTGGGTTCGAGTCCCGTCTGGAGCTCAAAGCTTGCTGTGTTTAGCTACTTGCGACAAGCTTGTGGAAGGAAAAGTCTGGAAAAACAGCCAAAACAAGCTGAAACTTTATAATTCTTGTTTTTTCTTAAACCAAGGGTGATAGTTTTAATGAAGCTGATGAAGATTGTGATAGCAATGATGAGATGTATGAAGTAAAAGATCTTACGAAGTTTGAAGAACATATGGACGTTAAAGATATTGAGGACGATGATGATGAAATTGAAGAAGAGATTGAGATGGAAAATGTTAGCTTGGACATGAGTGATAGCCAAGTTTTGGGGAATATTCCTCAACTTAGGAGTAGCTATGTTGTTTCTGAGAAACCAGCTGCGGGAAGGAAGGAGAATGTGAAGACACTGCTTGATCAAAGTGGAGCAGATGAGGATACGATTGTTCTTAGTTTTTCAAAAAGTGAGGAAAATAATATGAGACGAATGAAAGAGCACGTAAAGAAAAGAATGAGAATGATTTGTTTGAGATGATGAGGGAAAGGAGAAAAGAATAAGTAAAAAGAGTGGAGGGAGGGAAAGAAGGAGAGAGGGAGGGAAGGAAGGAAAGAAATAAGGAAGGAAGGAAGGAAGGAAGGAAGGAAGGAAGGAAGGAAGGAAGGAAGGAAGGAAGGAAGGAAGGAAGGAAGGAAGGAGGGAGGGAGGGAGGGAGGGAGGGAGGGAGGGAGGGAGGGAGGGAGGGAGGGAGGGAGGGAGGGAGGGAGGGTAGGCAGGTAGGTAGGTAGGTAGGTAGGTAGGTAGGTAGGTAGGTAGGTAGGTAGGTAGGTAGGTAGGTAGGTAGGTAGGTAGGTAGGTAGGTAGGTAGGTAGGTAGGTAGGTAGGTAGGTAGGTAGGTAGGTAGGTAGGTAGGTAGGTAGGTAGGTAGGAAGGAAGGAAGGAAGGAAGGAAGGAAGGAAGGAAGGAAGGAAGGAAGGAGGGAGGGAGGGAGGGAGGGAGGGAGGGAGGGAGGGAGGGAGGGAGGGAGGGAGGGGGGAAGGGAGGGGGGGTTGGTTGGTTGGAGGTTTGGATGGATGGAAGAAAACAAAGGAAAGAAATAGAAAGAATGAAAAGATGAGAAAGAGTGGAATTCAATGATAAAAAAAATGAAAATGATGTTAATTTTTTAGATAAATCTTCAAAAAGACTGCTATCAGCTACTAGGTACTCTGGCCTTGTTATAATTCTAATTATTTTGTATTCAATTGTATCTGATTATTGATTTAAATGGCGGTAATTCTCAGTTGGTTTCATACTCACATTGTGTTGATTATTACAGAAGAAATCCTGGTCTTATACCAGAACCTTTAACAAAACAGCCACAAGATAAACAAATCAGAGACGTTAATACTGGCACCAAAAAGTATGTTATACACACATGTTAAATATAATTTATTAAATAGACTTAATCTTAGTTAGTTTCAGAAATTGCAGCTTGATGTTAGTAATAATTGTTAGTTGTTTGCTGTACAAGCTGTGTTAGTTAGTAATACTCAGGAAAACTCTGAGCTCTAAGCGGGACTCGAACCCACAACCTTCTGAATGCTAGCTACAATCTTGGACAAAAGTAGTTGTAACACTCAGCCCCCTTCCCCCCAATTCAATGTTGTCATTTGAAAGCTTGCGCAAAGACTCACGGTGGGACGCAAGAATGTGACAACATTGATTTGGGGGGCTGAGTGTTACAACAGTTTTGTCCAAGATTGTCTCCGACTGTTTTTTTTTCTATTTACATAAATTAGCGTTAAAACCTGTTTTATATACATAAAATAATGTGAATAAATACACTACAAAGTTTAAGCTATTTTCCTTGAGTAGAAAGATCAATAATTTGCATTTAAACACGAATAGAGTCAATGCCGCACGGGTTTTCTTGGCGCAGGCTCCTCTATATTATACTTTCTGGTCAGCGTTCATCGAGTTTACTCTAATAAACTGACGTCACAATGGAATAGCCGTCTCATTTTTTCAAAAATATATTTGCGCTAGCTGTTTTATCAGAATTTAAGTTCTGTTTTTGCTTTGTCATGGTTTTTTTGAGACGTCTGTGTCCCAACAAGAGAGCGTATATTTACATGCTTCTCAAAGAAATGAAGATGAGCACAAGGAGTATCGCTCGGAAATGCGGAGTTTCCAATGCAACTGTTTCAAGAATTGGAAACAATTTCAAGAATCCTGATCGTAAACCTACTCGCCGTTCAGGAAGACCACAAAAAATTACAAACCGCATGAACAGAAACCTTATTAGAACATTAAAAAACATTCGACATAGTGAAGGGGGCCATTTTTCTTCAAAGAAGATTGCACTTGAAGCAGATATACCATCTACAATCAGCAACCGAACGGTGTGACGTGCACTCAACAAAAGTGAATTCCAATGGCTACAAGCAAGGAAGAAGGGTTTGATGACTGTAAAAGACCACAGTAAACGCTTGCGATTTGTGCAAATGATAAGAAGAGAGCACCCAGGTGACTTTTTCTGGATGGATGGAATTGCTTTCTATTTTGATGGTGTTTCATTTATTCACAAAACTCGGCCTGCTGACCAAGCCCTAGCCCCTCGAGGTCGCATTTGGAGAAAGCGTTGCGAAGGACTTGATTATGCCTGTACCGCAAAGGGTTCGACGTGTCTAAGTGGTGGCCGTTGGGTAAAAGTCTTTGTCGCTATATCATTTGCAAGAGGAGTGATACTCGCAAAACCATACCAACATCTTGACGGACCAATGTTTGCCGACTTCGTTACGGACAACTTTGCAGCAACATTTATTCGCTCGGGCAAAGAAACGAATGTGTTCTTGCAAGATGGAGACCCAAGTCAGAACAGTGGACATGCAAAAGCTGTATTTACTGAACTAGGATATACATGTTTTAAAATACCGCCGCGGTCACCAGACATTAATCCTATTGAAAATCTTTTTCATTTAGTCAAAAATAAACTTAATACTGACGTATACACAATAATTAATATAATCTGCACTATCTACCAACGGTCTACCACGGTCTACCACGGTCTACCACTAGTTTATAACAAATTAATATGTATTCAGTTTTCTATTAAATATTTGGTAGACCGTGGTAGATCGTTGTATATAGGGAATAATTCCGATGATTTGAATGTAATTTAAACGCTTTATTTCGTCAGTACTTTTATCACTTTTTGAGATTGCTTCAACCTAACATTGGTAGTATTACCAGCTTTTTTATTTTCGTTATTTAACGTGAGGCATCCCTACTATGACTTTTGACTACATTTACCTTTAATAGCATTGTGAATATTTTAAGCCCCGATACAATCTCACCCTTCCCCAAGAGTGCAATAACAAGTCATCCGTAGTATTAACAAGGAGGTAGTCTTTTGTGTAAAATCTATATCTTATCAAATTAATTACACCGAATTGATTCTACCAATTACCAGTTTACATATTGAAATATACAGACAAAAGTGATTACCATTTTTCTATATAAATTCAAATCATTGTGGTTAAACTGGACAGTTAATTGAGAGAACGTCAAAGATGGAGTTTCTTTCGCAATACCAATCGTCGTGTGAAGAAGAAGAAGAAGAAGAAGAAGAAGAAGAAGAAGAAGAAGAAGAAGAAGAAGAAGAAGAAGAAGAAGAAGAAGAAGAAGAAGAAGAAGAAGAAGAAGAAGAAGAAGAAGAAGAAGAAGAAGAAGAAGAAGAAGAAGAAGAAGAAGAAGAAGAAGAAGAAGAAGAAGAAGAAGAAGAAGAAGAAGAAGAAGAAGAAGAAGAAGAAGAAGAAGAAGAAGAAGAAGAAGAAGAAGAAGAAGAAGAAGAAGAAGAAGAAGAAGAAGAAGAAGAAGAAGAAGAAGAAGAAGAAGAAGAAGAAGAAGAAGAAGAAGAAGAAGAAGAAGAAGAAGAAGAAGAAGAAGAAGAAGAAGAAGAAGAAGAAGAAGAAGAAGAAGAAGAAGAAGAAGAAGAAGAAGAAGAAGAAGAAGAAGAAGAAGAAGAAGAAGAAGAAGAAGAAGAAGAAGAAGAAGAAGAAGAAGAAGAAGAAGAAGAAGAAGAAGAAGAAGAAGAAGAAGAAGAAGAAGAAGAAGAAGAAGAAGAAGAAGAAGAAGAAGAAGAAGAAGAAGAAGAAGAAGAAGAAGAAGAAGAAGAAGAAGAAGAAGAAGAAGAAGAAGAAGAAGAAGAAGAAGAAGAAGAAGAAGAAGAAGAAGAAGAAGAAGAAGAAGAAGAAGAAGAAGAAGAAGAAGAAGAAGAAGAAGAAGAAGAAGAAGAAGAAGAAGAAGAAGAAGAAGAAGAAGAAGAAGAAGAAGAAGAAGAAGAAGAAGAAGAAGAAGAAGAAGAAGAAGAAGAAGAAGAAGAAGAAGAAGAAGAAGAAGAAGAAGAAGAAGAAGAAGAAGAAGAAGAAGAAGAAGAAGAAGAAGAAGAAGAATTGTCATTGTCGCGGCGAGCAGTCATTCCTGCTGAAGCCTCTTAATGATATTTACAAATGCTTCACCAATCCCGCAACAGGAACATATGCCTGGCTTGGCGTTGAACAAGCTGAAGTTGTTTTTCTAAACGATTTTCGCTGGAGCAAAGAACTTATTCGGTGGAATGAACTGCTCCTAATGCTCGAAGGGGAAACAATAAGTATCTCAGCGCCTAAAACGCACTTTAGGCAAGATTTGCGTTTGTCTGGGGACTGCCCTATATTTGCAACCTCTAAGTACCCGCTGATTTATGTACGTGGTGGATCTATCGATCAAAGAGAAACCGACATGATGAACACACGTTGGGTATATTTCGAATTTTCAACGCAAATCCCAAAAGAAAACCAAGTTGAAATTTTGCCGTGTGCACACTGTTTTGCCGAATTAGTACTGGATAACATGTCAAATAAAAACCAACAATCCTTTTAAAATGTATATAATATTATTTTTCGACAAATAAAAAAGGAGAATAAAGGCTTACCTAAGCTATTACATATTTATTGATAATATTTAGCCTTCACCCACCCCATATACACCCACCCCATATCCACCCACCCCATATCCACCCACAATTTGAAAACAAATGTTTACTCCTTTTTAAAATTTATTCAAATCATCTTGAAAAAAATATCCAACAAGGGAGACTGGGCCGAGTAATACGCCGACAAATACAATACCCCGTAATTTGGCCATTTTATAAACAAAAATAAAAAATTTGCATAAATGTTATATTTCGTCTCTATAACTTCCCAAATTAAAAGATATATAGTTATATCATAAAAAATAACAAAATTAGCCATTAGACAATCTTGGACAAAAGTAGTTGTAACACTCAGCCCCCTTCCCCCCAATTCAATGTTGTCATTTGAAAGCTTGCGCAAAGACTCACGGTGGGACGCAAGAATGTGACAACATTGATTTGGGGGGCGGGGGTGTTACAACAGTTTTGTCCAAGATTGTAGACGCTCTAACCATTGAGCCACTAGAACTCAGATAGCAGAGCAAGGTTAATTAAGGTATTTATACCTTAGACTGTGCCCAGTCCTCCAGGAACGAGTCTTAACCGCTCGGTTACAAGCGGTTGGAACTCGTTCCTAGAGGACTGGGCACAGTGGGTTCGAGTCCCGCTCAGAGCTCAGAGTTTTTCTGAGTATTACTAACTAACACAGCTTGTACAGCAAACAACTGACAATTATTAGACTTAATCTTTTCTATAATTCAGTGGTTTTTATTACTTTTTAAATATTTTGTAAGGCAAACAACACCGAAAGTGAAAGATGGCGTAACTGAGGATCTAACTAACACAAGAAATACAAACAAACAGTTGTCTGATATAAAATGTATGTGAAACAACATCTTTTCTAACTATATCTGCATAGCTAGAATAGTAACGTAAGCGAAAGCTTTGCTTTTGACGGAAATGTTCGAAGTTCATTCCGAAGTTCGTTTTGAACCGGCTTTGCGTTTGATTGGTTAGTTACTCGTAGCCAATCAAATGCCTAGTTCAAAATGAACTCGCGAACTTCGGAACGAATTTCAAACATTCCCGTCAAAAGCAACCTGAAACCGAATGTAAGAACTCTTCTTAATCTGGAATACTTGGAGTATCATCCATTAAGCTCTCCAGCTTAACCAGAATAACCTATCGTTTGAAAAACGAGAAATTAGGCTATATTTTAGAGATTATTTTTATTCAGGAATAACCCAACGCACCCTTTATCTGATAGCCATTATACCAACTCAATTCAATTCAATTCAATTCAATTCAATTCAATTCAATTCAATTCAATTCAATTCAATTCAATTCAATTCAATTCAATTCAATTCAATTCAATTCAATTCAATTCAATTCAATTCAATTCAATTCAATTCAGTTCAATTCAATTCAATTCAATTCAATTCAATTCAATTCAATTCAATTCAATTCAATTCAATTCAGTTCAGTTCAGTTCAGTTCAGTTCAGTTCAGTTCAATTCAATTCAATTCAATTCAATTCAATTCAATTCAATTCAATTCAGTTCAGTTCAATTCAATTCAATTCAATTCAATTCAATTCAATTCAATTCAATTCAATTCAATTCAATGAGCGAGTTCCAGGGTGTTGTGCGCGTATCGTTTTGCAAAGGAATTGGCGGGCTCTTGGCGGGCTCTCTACAAAGTAAGCAATGACAAACAGACTTGCTAGCGACCCAACAACAGCAGAAGAACAATGGTAAATATCCAAAAACTGTATCTATACTTTGTTGATTTTAAACAATATGTGTACTTTGAGGGGAGCTTGCCAGGTTTTTTGAAAAATGATGCGCGCGCAACACCCTGAAACTCGCCTATTCAATTCAATTCAATTCAATTCATTTCAATTCAATTCAATTCAATTCAATTCAATTCAATTCAATTCAATTCAATTCAATTCAATTCAATTCAATTCAATTCAATTCAATTCAGTTCAATTCAATTCAATTCAATTCAATTCAAATTTTCAATTTCACTTCAATTTTCAACAGAAACTTTTACCTGTCCAATTTGGCTTAATAAAAGTAGTGTGTTGCGTAGGCAGTGTTGAAATACAAATCGAAATAGAGTAAGGTTTGATTACTGCCGAAATTATTGAACGTTAGTTTTCTAACGTTTCGAGTGAAAGCCCTTTGTCAGAGAGAAACGTGAACGAAGATCCTTCTCTCGAAACGTTAGAAAACTACGTTCGTTCAATAATTTCGCCAGTACTCAAATCTTGCTAATTTGGCTTAACTTTGGTTTAAATTGCCTTAATTTGGCTTAACTTTGGTGGCGACTGTTATCCATGACGATGAAAGATGGATATTCATACAATACTGTACTACACCTTACTGTACCATATGTGTTTCTAGCTTCTGAGTGTCGAGGAACACGTCCTCTGTCTGCCACTCGTATGAAGAAAATGGATTCTAGCTTTGTACTAAGCTCTCAAGATGTTTTAGAAGCTGTAGCTTTAGAAAATAAAGAAGTTGGTATGAAGATTGTACTATACTATACTGTACCATACCATACCACACCGTACCGTACCGTACCGTACCGTACCGTACCGTACCGTACCGTACCGTACCATACCATACCATACCATACCATACCATATACTAATCCATATTATTCCATACTTATCCATACTATATCATACTGTACAATACTGTACCATAACATATTGTACCACAAGGTACCATACCACACCTTACCAATGAATACCATACTATACCATACTATACCATGCTACACTGTACCGTACCATAACATATTGTACCACAAGGTACTCTACCACACCTTACCAATGAATACCATACTATACCATACTATGCCATACTATACCATACTATACCATACTATACCATGCTACACTGTACCGTACCATAACATATTGTACCACAAGGTACTATACCACACCTTACCAATGAATGCCATACTATACCATACCATACCATACTATACCATGCTACACTGTACCGTACCATAACATATTGTACCACAAGGTACTATACCACACCTTACCAATGAATGCCATACTATACCATACTATACCATACTATACCGTACTATACCATGCTACACTGTACCGTACCATAACATATTGTACCACAAGGTACTATACCACACCTTACCAATGAATGCCATACTGTACCATACTATACCGTACTATACCGTACTATACCATGCTACACTGTACCGTACCATAACATATTGTACCACAAAGTACCATACCACACCTTACCAATGAATACCATACTATACCGTACTATACCATACTATACCGTACTATACCGTACTATACCGTACTATACCTACTATACCGTACTATACCATGCTACACTGTACCGTACCATAACATATTGTACCACAAGGTACTCTACCACACCTTACCAATGAATACCATACTCAGGGGCCGCGGAAGCACCTTGAAAGTGGGGGGGCACTGACCAAAAAGGGCACTTGAGTTTTGCACCTTACTACTGTATCTTAGTGTAATATAGATATATATTCTTTTATGAATCATGATCAAGTCACAAAGTCAGCAAAGTATTGGTGGACATTCTTCGGATGCTATGCGTATTCTCTATTGCTCTGCATGCGTACTAAGTCTTAACAAACTGAAGATGATTAGATGAACAATTTTATTAAGTAATGCGATTTTATTAAAATTTGCCAAAAAATCTAACCCTACGTTCGTTTTTCAGAACAAAGTCTTTAGCAATCAAACTTAAGTCCAGTTCATCAGTTCTGGCCTTGTTTACATGCATAACAATAAGGTTGTTGTAGCGTGCTGCCGTCATCGTGCTCCTTAGATACGTTTTGACAAGACGCTGGCTTGAAAAGATCGTTCTCCAGAGGCTGCGCTCGCTCATTGGAGCAAGAAGGTAAATCTGCAAAAGTCGGACAACGTTAGACATTGCCATGACGATCTGCGATGAGTCAGTTTCTTCTGTTGAGAATATTGATGTAATGGTGTCAATTGATGTCACCGTCTTAACTTCTGGAAGTCGCTGCGAGATAATTCCTTCAAGAAGCTTTAACTCTGCCTTTAGCTGATCAAAATCGAGGTCATCTTCGTAAAGGCGTTTCACTGCATCATTTAACTCAAACGTACGCCCATTTGCCGCATTAATGAGCACGGTTTCGATGTTCATCAATACAGAATATATTTCTTGATCGAAACGTTCCTGTAGTGCAGCCATGCACGCGTCAATTGCCTCAACACATTGGGCACGGTGGAATTCTTTCGCGGATTGGAAATGATGTTGCTCACCATCTCCGTGCTGAAATCGCCGCGGAACTTGCTTCGGTCTTAACAGTTTAGGATCGTCTACAAAGTTGATGGCCTTGCTCGAAGTGACTACTTGGTCGTAAAACAAATGGAAGTCGTCTCGTTGACGTTGCAAGTTTGTCTTCAAGGAATTGACGCAAGTAACAGTTGTTTGTGCCGTTATTGAAGGCTTCTGTAACGTAGATGCAACTTGTTCACACACGCTTAAGATATTCTGTGCAAAACTTAAACCAAAGTACGTGGAAAACTTCTTCAATTGGCTAGCCATACCTGATGCGGTGTCACGTACGGTAGACTTGGAAGATTCTTTGGCTATGCTAAGTAATGTGGAGTACAGGGCCTCGTAATTGTGCAAGACAGCCGAGATGGCTTTGGTTCTTACCGTCCGCCGAGTTGGACACAGCAAATGCGGATTCTCAACTTGCGTGCCGTTGTCGTTAATCTCTTTGGCGATATGCTGGTATTGCGCCATTCGTGTTGGTGAAGATCGAATAAACACGGCCAAGTCTTGCACGACCTTTAACGTATCGCTGATAATTTCGCTTTCCTTCACACAATCATGCAAAGCCAAATCAAGACTGTGGTTACCGCAGTGAATGTACAGGGCGCGGGGATTCTCTGAAGATATTCGGGCTGCAACTCCACTTCTGCTTCCAGCCATATTTGCTGCGCCATCATATGTTTGCCACCGACAGTCGTCTATCGTCAAATTGCATCGCAACAAAATGTCCTTCAGCGAAGTGGTGATTGTTTCAGCATCGGTTTTCTCTAGCTCGTACATACCGAGGAAATCTTCGTGGACGGATAAGTCGGTTGTAGATACCCAGCGTAAAACACATGTTAATTGTTCCTTGTTGCTTATGTCTCTAGACTCATCTGCAATAAGACTAAATAATTGTGATTCCTTGCGTAGGTCTGCAACTATAGACCTCAGGACTGCGTTGCCCATCATGTTAATCAACTCGTTTATAATGTCATGACTGAGATATCTTCCGTTGTCAATCCACTCCAATAATCCAGGGACATCCTCTGCTCTTAATTTTAGCAGCTGGTGTAAGTTACTCTCAATGTCAGTTTTTCCTTGCAAGCTCTGGGCCTGGCGTGCCAAATACCTAATGCTACTAAGTTGTTTTAACAACATTCGTCTTCGAGTTTCCTGGGTTTTTTAAATTCACCGACCAATTTCGCTCCGATATCGCTTCTCGAATCATCAAATAATAAAACTTTCTCAGTGGCCTCCGCGTGAAATTTAGACTGAGAGTGTTTTTTAAGTTTTTCTTGGCACTTCTTCCAGTCGCTGAATTCCCCTAAGAGAAAGGCCTTTTCACCGTTATGACTGAATGTAATAAGGTCTTGACGCATCGCTCTTTTACAGAAGTAACAGGCAATGGTACCTTTCGTCACGCAATATGTGACCCAAGCGTACTTCAAAAATATAGAGGATGGACAAGTTCGTACATTCGACGATCCTCCTTTAGTGGTTTGCTTTGTAGATGTGCGCTTTATTTCTTCTTGGGTAGGACGGTAAGGCTTTCTGTCTGTACAGCACAAACGCTGACACTCCAGTCCTAGCGAACAATCTGTTGATTCAATTGGCATAGGTCCTACAAATGGGACGGTAGTCGTAGAACTTGGCAAAGACGCTAGGTTGTCAGAAGCTCTGGGAGTAGATGGCTCGGTCGGCGGCGCGACTGGTATGTCTGAAGAGGCCCCAGGGCCAGGATCACTGAAATTTGATTCGGAATCAGAATGATGAGATAAACAGGTTGGTGGAGTTTCCGTTGTTGACGGCAGTGTCGAGTTAGACCCAGAGTCGATGTCGGGTTCAACAACATCTTTAGTTGGAGCGCTACTAAAGAAACTTGTCAGTTTTCGCATCCTTTTAGCTGTTTCTACAAGCTCTTTTTCTTTTTCTCGTTTTCGCCTAGCAGCTCTAGGCATGATGATTTTTAGTAGACCTCCTGATTGAATATTGTAAATTTGTAATTATTATTATTATTGTGATTTGTCAACAGTCCTGTAAGAACAATGGTCTGAGAAACAATACGACGGGAGCAATGCGTAGCGGTAGAATTTATAGTCTCATGTGGATCATAAATTGCGATTTCTGATTGGTTAACTAGGGGGTGGACCTCTGCGAAGACAATCCCACTCGACAAATCACAATTTTTGATCCTTCTGGGCAATCAAGATCAAAAACCAAGCTGTAGCCGATTTTGCATGGTGTCATGGATTGACTTTGTTTTACATATTTTTACACGCATAATACGCAACTATTTGCACTAATTTTTTTTTCCTATTAGCGTATTATGCGTATACCACTCCAAGACTCCAAGTGGTCCCAAACGATATATTTACTTCTGCCAGCAGTGCACTTATTAGCTTAAGGGGGCATTTACAGCCATTTGCGTCCAAGACCGAACCGCAAACTTTTTCACACGTTTGTTTACGTATGTATAACGTGACGTTTGCCGTTTGAAAGTTTGAAACGCGACGTTTGCTGTTTAAAACGGAAACCATGCATTCTTATTGTTTTAAATCATCACAACTGAGTCAGTTTAACTGACGTTGTAAGAAACGATTACTAACAAGTTTCGCCGCTCTTGTATCATTTGAAAACCTATACAAGCTTCTACTTCACGAATTTCGACTAAGTCTAAACTGGTATGTTTAAATGTTTAATGTTTTAAATTAAAATTGATAAAACGTGCATCAAAACATGACATACAGTAACATGACAGTTACAGCACCAGAACCGTCGGGTTTTCCATTCTAATTAGTATATTTTCAATTTCGCATCTGAATGACTTCCGTTTCAAACGGCAAATGTCACGTTACAAACGTAAACAAACGCGTGAAAATGTTTGCGGTTTGTGCTTGAACGCAAACGGTTGTATCTAAGAAAAACGTCGTTAGTTCAATAGTTCCCGAAACAAGGGCACATCTATTCCATGAAAAAAGGGCACTTTCATTCCAGAAAAAGGGCACATTTTCCCCAGGTACAAAAAGTGGGGGGGCACTTGCCCCCAATGCCCCCCCGGTTCCGCGGCCCCTGACCATACTATACCATACTATGCCATACTATACCATACTATACCATACTATACCATGCTACACTGTACCCATAACATATTGTACCACAAGGTACTATACCACACCTTACCAATGAATGCCATACTGTACCATACTATACCGTACTATGCCGTACTATACCATGCTACACTGTACCGTACCATAACATATTGTACCACAAAGTACCATACCACACCTTACCAATGAATACCATACTATACCGTACTATACCATACTATACCGTACTATACCGTACTATACCGTACTATACCGTACTATACCTACTATACCGTACTATACCATGCTACACTGTACCGTACCATAACATATTGTACCACAAGGTACTCTACCACACCTTACCAATGAATACCATACTATACCATACTATGCCATACTATACCATACTATACCATACTATACCATGCTACACTGTACCCATAACATATTGTACCACAAGGTACTATACCACACCTTACCAATGAATGCCATACTATACCATACCATACCATACTATACCATGCTACACTGTACCGTACCATAACATATTGTACCACAAGGTACTATACCACACCTTACCAATGAATGCCATACTGTACCATACTATACCGTACTATACCGTACTATACCGTACTATACCATGCTACACTGTACCGTACCATAACATATTGTACCACAAGGTACTATACCACACCTTACCAATGAATGCCATACTGTACCATACTATACCGTACTATGCCGTACTATACCATGCTACACTGTACCGTACCATAACATATTGTACCACAAAGTACCATACCACACCTTACCAATGAATACCATACTATACCGTACTATACCATACTATACCGTACTATACCGTACTATACCGTACTATACCTACTATACCGTACTATACCATGCTACACTGTACCGTACCATAACATATTGTACCACAAGGTACTCTACCACACCTTACCAATGAATACCATACTATACCATACTATGCCATACTATACCATACTATACCATACTATACCATGCTACACTGTACCCATAACATATTGTACCACAAGGTACTATACCACACCTTACCAATGAATGCCATACTGTACCATACTATACCGTACTATGCCGTACTATACCATGCTACACTGTACCGTACCATAACATATTGTACCACAAAGTACCATACCACACCTTACCAATGAATACCATACTATACCGTACTATACCATACTATACCGTACTATACCGTACTATACCGTACTATACCTACTATACCGTACTATACCATGCTACACTGTACCGTACCATAACATATTGTACCACAAGGTACTCTACCACACCTTACCAATGAATACCATACTATACCATACTATGCCATACTATACCATACTATACCATACTATACCATGCTACACTGTACCCATAACATATTGTACCACAAGGTACTATACCACACCTTACCAATGAATGCCATACTATACCATACTATACCATACTATACCGTACTATACCATGCTACACTGTACCGTACCATAACATATTGTACCACAAGGTACTATACCACACCTTACCAATGAATGCCATACTGTACCATACTATACCGTACTATACCGTACTATACCGTACTATACCATGCTACACTGTACCGTACCATAACATATTGTACCACAAGGTACTATACCACACCTTACCAATGAATGCCATACTGTACCATACTATACCGTACTATGCCGTACTATACCATGCTACACTGTACCGTACCATAACATATTGTACCACAAAGTACCATACCACACCTTACCAATGAATACCATACTATACCGTACTATACCATACTATACCGTACTATGCCGTACTATACCGTACTATACCTACTATACCATACTATACCATGCTACACTGTACCGTACCATAACATATTCTACCACAAGGTACTATACCACACCTTACCAATGAATACCATACTGTACTGAAACATACCGCACCTATTTAATTTGATGTCAATGAATTTCATTTTTTTGTAGAAAAATTCCAGGAATCGTCTCGTCAGTGCAACACAGCTCCTGAAAATAGACCAACAGCTAACGTAAGGAATCAGTTCTTTAAATGAACAAGTGACTTATAGTGCTTAGCACAGCACAATTTCAAAATGTGTTTTTGTGTTTTATGATGTACTGTCATGACCATTGCAACAAGGAGTAGATTTTAAACTACGTATGTGTTGTTTTTTTCCTAACTCTATCAGTTGTTTTAAAGGTTTTGTCTGGACCAGATAATCGTCCGTCCTCCGTTCCCACAGACAACCCGATAACTGACCAGACAGTTGCCATGGTAACAAAAAAGGTTCGCAACATGAACGCTAGGTAAGGACTGGATATTTCTTTCTGTTCAAGCCATTAGCTGTTGAATTATTGTTTCATTATGTTCTTTCTTGTTTAGCCAACAGAAACAATTACTAGAGCTTCTTGGTAAATTGGATCCTTTAAAATCTCAGAGTGTTTCAACTTCTCCTCCTAAGATCATCCGATCCATAGCGTTTGGTTCCCCTGAACAATCACCACTACAACCTTCGTCACATCAAGCAACGACAGTGGTAAGCACATACCATACTATACCATAACATACCATGTCATGCCATGCCATACCACGCCACACCATACTTTACCACACCATATCATATCACTTCATTCTATGCCTTACCATACTGTACTTCTGTTTTTAGCCAGAAAACACGGATTCTCCAAACGAAAATAATTTGTTGGAAGTTTGTTTTGAAATCAAATCAAATTGGGGTCATCCAAAAGAAGTCGGGCTTACAGAAGTTAGTGATGCAATCCACCAGCTTTTTGCTTTGTTAATTTAACATTGTGATCCAAATAAAGCACCAATGATTTAACATTTCTACGTATTTTTTCTTTCTTGTTTTCAGATTCAGTTTTTCGACGATCATGGTTCAATTATTCACGTTCTGAAACAGCACATTCAACTTTCTCAAAACTGTCCAAGTGAAGCACCTCTAGAAAACTTGATAAACGGGAAAACTAAAGTAGGTTGATGTGCTGAGGGAAGTAGAAATAATGAAACGTTGTTGAGAAAAGTAAATCCGTAATTTTGGAAGTACACTTGGATCTAAAATATGCTTTCTTGGTTTTCATCTTTCTTGGAATAAACATTTTCTTCGAATCATAAAGAAAAAATTCTTGATTATTATTTTAAGATAAATATGAAAACTTTTTAATGTACTTGTCAACAAAAAACATCAGTATCGAGACGGAGTTTGGATATGCGGTCAAACGCTTGCATAAATTAAGCCAACTTTCCTCAAATTTCTCTTAAGGTGGATCCATACAGTTTCTTGAAAAATGGAAAATACAAGTTTGAGAGTTCAAAACACGTGATTAAACAATTCGGAAAAAGAATAAAACTAAATGTTATGCATAGTTAAACAGTCGGACAATCAAAAACTGTTACCTATTTATAGCAACTGTTGTCGCTATGGCAACAAAGACATTTCAAAATGGCTGCCAAATACCTTTCAAACTAATTTAATTCAAGAAAAACTTTGGTGACCCCCAATTTTTTTTTCATTAAAACTTTCCTGGAAGTATGAGTAATCAATAGACCGGTTTTAAAAAAATTCTGTAGAACGAAATTTTTTAAAAATTAACAAACATGATTTTTCCGAAAAAAAAATTAATCCTTCTACAGAATTTTTTTAAAATCGGCCTATTGATTACTCATACTTCAAGAAAAGTTTTAATGAAAAAAAAATTGGGGGTCACCAAAATTCTTTCCGAATTAAATTAGTTTGAAGGGTAATTGTCAGCCATTTTTAAACGTCATTGTTGCCATAGCAACAACTGTTGCTATTTATTTGGTAACAGTTTTTGATTGTCAGACTGTTTAATTATGCATAACATTTAGTTTTATTCTTTTTTGGAATTGTTTATGCACGTGTTTTGGACTCTCAAACTTTTATTTTCCATTTTTCAAGAAACTGTGTGGAGCCACCTTAAAATACTGGTTCATTTGAGAAGTTATATCAAACACTCGAAAGTTGTGTTTGATCTGTTATCAAAACAGCTCAAAGTTGGTTAAAAAAGCCCTCGGTTTCGCCTCGGGTTTTCCACGCGATTCTTGGTCTTTGATATCCAATCAAACACTCCATTCATTTGGGTTTGATAATCTAAATGATGAGAATGACATTATTTTAATTGTTTATAGACCACAAATGAACGTTACATGTGGAAACATCCTTATGGTCAAGGTGATTGTATTGAATTATTGTTCCAAGTTCCTTGTCAGTGGACTGAAGACCATCACAATGTTTCTAGGATTAAAATCTGGAATTACAATAAAAAAATGAAGGTATTAAGCCAGCCTTGCGTCATGTTTTATCTTGCTTTTACCATAGTCAATCGTGTAGATATAGTCTTCAAAACTCGCTCAACTTTAATAAAGCACCTCTATTGAGCTTTGATTTTATGTACAGACGATTCTTGCGGTGCACAAACTTTTTGTTTTTTACCTATTAATATTTAAACAATGTGATTTAATTTTTTGTTATCTTCTTTGCTTCTTTTTTCTTGCATTTTTGCTCAGGATTTGAGTGTGGGCGCAAAAGATATGAGAATATTTATCGAAGGAGAGTTGGTGTGGGACGGCATCGTTGATAAGGTAGGAACATTATGTATGTTGTATTTTCACTACGCAAAACTTTTAATAAATTTATAAACTGTTTTCTGGGCTAAATCACAATATAAAACATACGGCAAAAATGTGATTTTTCAGGGATGTGGAAACCAGATCTACGACTATGCTGAAGTTATTGATGTAAAGTCAAGACAAGAAAACAAGACTATCGAAGATGTTCGAGTTTGTAAAACTTGTCATACCATACCGTAGCATAGCATAGCATAGCATAGCGTAGCGTAGCGTAGCGTAGCATAGTACAGCACACCACACCATACCACACTACACTACACCATAGCATACCGTACTATAGCATACCGTACCATACTATACCATACCATACCATGCCATACCATACCATACCATACCATACCATACCATACCATACTATACCATACCATACCATACCATACCATGCCATACCATACCATACTATACTATACCATACTATACCATACCATACCACACCACACCACACCACACAATACCACACTTTACCATACCACACCTTACTCTACCTCACCATACCATACCACATCACACCATACCAGACCACACCACACCACATTAGACCATACCTCACCACACCACATTAGACCATACCTCACCACATACCATACCACGCCATACCACGCCATACCATACCATATCATACTATACCATACCACATCTTACAATACCACACCACACTACACCATACCATTCTATTCCTAAAGAGATGAACATTTTTTTTGTGTCTAGTTCTCAAACAATGATCCAGTCGTTGGAAGTGAAACAGTAACTCTTCATCCAAGTCAAGATGAACTCCAAAATGACAATTGTACTGATGCAACGCCTATAATCGCACTAAATATTGGCCAGAAATCGACTATCCTTATAAAGTAAGAACATGTATTTGTTAATACGTTTAACGTTTCCTATTTGATTGAACTGGCATTTTTAATAATTGGTAAGACAATATTGAACGTTGTTTTGTATTTGACAGTTCTTTGACGCCTTCTCCTGAAGAAGAAGTCTTTCAGCATTATCAAACATCAGAAGAAAAAGACGATATCAAGTAAGCTTAGACCCCGTTTACACGATGCCGCTACGAAATGAAACCGTAACGAAATCGTTACGGTTAGGCCTTGCGTTCACACGATACCGGCATGAAATGACACGAAACCGTAATGCTAACCGTAACAATTTGAAACCGTAATGCTAACCGTAACGATATGAAACCGTAATGCTAACCGTAACGATTTGAAATCGTAATGCTAACCGTAACGATATGAAACCGTAATGCTAACCGTAACGATATGAAACCGTAATGCTAACCGTAACGATTTGAAATCGTAATGCTAACCGTAACGATATGAAACCGTAATGCTAACTGTAACGATTTGAAACCGTAATGCTAACCCTAACGATATGAAACCGTAATGCTAATCGTAACGATTTGAGACCGTAATGCTAACCGTAACGATTTGAAACCGTAATGCTAACCGTAACGATATGAAACCGTAATGCTAACCGTAACGATTTGAAACCGTAATGCTAACCGTAACGATATGAAACCGTAATGCTAACCGTAACGATATGAAACCGTAATGCTAACCGTAACGATATGAAACCGTAATGCTAACCGTAACGATATGAAACCGTAATGCTAACCGTAACGATTTGAAACCGTAATGCTAACCGTAACGATATGAAACCGTAATGCTAACCGTAACGATTTGAAACCGTAATGCTAACCGTAACGATTTGAAACCGTAATGCTAACCGTAACGATATGAAATCGTAATGCTAACTGTAACGATTTGAAACCGTAATGCTAACCGTAACGATATGATACCGTAACGAAATTATTCCTTTATCGACATCGTGTGAACACCTTACCGTAATGATTTCATCACGGTTTGACGAAACGTTTTTCTCTGCTTAAAAAGTACGGGGTAAAAGAAGCGTGATGGCGTGAATTTAATAAAAATGGAGTTAACTAAACTGTAAAAATAGTAACAGAATGAAATGATACCGGTACCGTGTAAACAGTTTCCTACCGTGATGATTTGATACCGGCACGATTTCGTACCGGCATTGTGTGAACGGGATCTACATCTGAAGACCAATCTGAAGATTGGTGGGGGAAGAGAGGGTGGGGACAAGTGTTTGGGAATGATTGTATATACATATGTTGATAATATGTGTTGGGTTTGTTTTTACTTTAGGAAAGATAGCGTCGACGTAAGAAGCCAGCCATCATCATGGCTGGAAGAAATGAAAGAAAAAAGGTGGCGAAACTGGAACGTACATGTATATGTCTATAATGGCGGCAGAATATGTGTGACAGAGAGAAAATGTAGTAATAGTTTGAGAAACTTGCGTCTTTTTCCCCCCCAAAACTAATCAGCTTTCTCTTTTTCAGGTCATCTTCCACGTCACCTCCCAGTCAGTCGTCGCATTCCCAAAGTGTGCCGAAATGGTTGGGAGATGAAATAAATGGTGAGCTGTACACTAGTCTACGTAGCTTCCGTAACGGGCGTTCATTTGGGGTAAAGTTAGTGTAAATTACGGAGCGAGAAGAAAAAACTGTGACGTGAGAGAGGCTAAAGGAACACCACTTAAAATGCTTTTCAAAGTTATGACTTTCCCCATCAAAATTATTGGCTAAATGTTTCATTGGTTTATTCGAATCTTTATGAAAATAATCTATCAACTTCGTCAAGCATAACAATAGAGTCTGATCCAGCTTGCATTACCGGCGTTACAGGGGGGTGAAGGTCTCGGCTACTTCTTTCCCCAAGCGAGTTTACTGCTGTGATAATTCCTGATACATGTACTTACTTGCTTGCTAGAGTACCATTGTCTTTTTTGGTTTATTTTTAAGTTGATAAGAAAGACTCAGAAACTGACGAACTCAGCTTGTTGGATCAACCTAAAACTAGATCCAGGCCATCAAGTGGCCGACGGAGCAGCCGACGTCAGACGCCAGAATGTTCAAGCAGAAGAACTACCCCTAGACCAGAAAGTGGGAGGCGATCTGGAAACACCGCTGATCAGCACTTAGAAGATCTGGAGCTACATGAACAACTTACGAAACTCTGGTATGGCCTAACCTAGCCTCAATTTGCCTTCCCATATTCATGAATTTCTATTTAACTTTACGACATTTAATAACACAATATGTATCAGTGTACGTTGGCGCTAATGGTCTTCGCACTTAAACCTTAATCCTAACACTAATTCTAACTCTAATCCTAACTCTAATTTTAACTTTACTTCTAATTCTAATCCTAACTCTAAGCCTTATTCTAACTCTAATTCTAACACTAATTCTAACTCCAATTCTAATTCTAACACTAATTCTAATTCTAATTCTAATCTTAACTCTAGTTCTAATGTTAACTCTAATCCTTATTCTAACTTTAACTCTAACTTTAATTCTAATCTTAACTCTAATCTTTATTTTAACTTTAACTCTAACTCTAATTCTAATCTTAATTCTAGTCCTTATCCTAACTCTAATTCTAATCTTAACATTATCCTAACCAACAATGCTGCACAAAAGTCCTTAGACGCTATGCGAAAATCGTCAAAAATGGAAAAGTGTCTCAACAATTTTGTCCACGATTAAATCCTGGACAAAAGTCCTTGAGACACTATGCGAAAATCGCAAAAAACGGCAAAGTGTCTCAACAATTTTGTCCGTGATTGTATGTTTAAAGTTCGAAAGTGCATTAGCACTGTGCACGTTTAACTTGGTAACAGTTTCGTAGGTTGTGTGTGTAATTATTCTCATGTGTTGGTTACAGTGTTGGTAATCTACCCACGGAAGACAATATGGTGGACCAAGAAAGATTGTTAGAAGAATCACTCAATTCGCTGTCCCAGTTCGGAAGATGTCATCTTGGAAGAATTACTCCGTCAAATGACATGGACCGTCAAGGTAAGTGACACTGGTACTATGATCAGTATCACTACCATGAGTACCACCACCACCACCACTACCACTATCAGACCTGAGTACCACCATTACTACCACCACCACTATCATTACCACCACCACTACTACCACCACCTCCACCACTACTACTACCACTACTAGTCTACCACCACTACTAGTCTATCACCACCACCACTACCACCACCACCACCACCACCACCACCACCACTATCACCACCACTACCACCACCACCACCACCACTACACCACCACCACTACCACCACCACCACTACCACCACCACTACCACCACCACCACCACTACCACCACCACTACCACCACTACCACCACCACTTCCACCACCACTACCACCACCACTACCACCACCACTACCACCACCACCACCACCACCACTACACCACCACCACTACCACCACCACTACCACCACCAATGGCCTACCACCACCAATGGCATACCACCACCAATGGCCTACCACCACCACCGCTACTACCACCACTACTACCACCACCACAAGTAGACTACCACCCCCACCACTACTGCCATTACTACCACTACGGGACTACCACCACTGCCACCACTATTACTATTACCGTCACCATTGTCAGAACCATCACTATTACAGGATGGTGGGATAACTTTCTTGTGTGAGTAAATGTTTCAATATTCTACTGTTTCTCTTCTCAGGAGATGCGCTGGATGATTTACTTACACCAAGATCAAGTGAACAAGAAACTGAAAACGCAAAGTAATACATTATTTTAGTCAAGAACTACAGTTCTGTGGTGGTAGTTTAACACTGGCGTGTTTATTTGTGAATTGTGTTTCCACTTTCAGTTCAACAAATGAGTTTGTTATTCCTGAGCTTCCGTGTGGTCAACGTCTTGTCGTCAACATTCTTTCTACGTGGGGAGATCAATATTATGTTGGATTAAATGGAATTGAGATTTTTAACAGCTCTGGAAAACCTGTACAGATCTCCAAAGTACTATACTGTATATTTATTTATTTTTTTCTTCACTTCACTTCACTCCACTTCACTTCACTTCACTTCACTTCACTTCACTTCACTTCACTTTACTTCACTTCACTTCACTTCACTTCACTTCACTTCACTTCACTTCACTCCACTCCACTTCACTTCACTTCACTTCACTTCACTTTTCTCCACTTCACTTCACTTTTCTCCACTTCACTTCACTTCATTTCACTTCACTTCACTTCACTTCACTTCACTTCACTTCACTTCACTTCACTTCACTTCACTTCACTTCACTTCACTTCACTTCACTTCACTTCACTTCACTTCACTTCACTTCACTTCACTTCACTCCACTCCACTTCACTTCACTTCACTTCACTTCACTTCACTTCACTTCACTTCACTTCACTTCACTTCACTTCACTTCACTTCACTTCACGTCACGTCACGTCACGTCACGTCACTTCACTTCACGTCACTTCACTTCACTTCAGTTCACTTCACTTCACTTCACTTCACTTCACTTCACTTCACTTCACTTCACTTCACTTCACTTCACTTCACTTCGCTTCGCTTCGCTTCGCTTCACTTCGCTTCACTTCGCTTCACTTCGCTTCGCTTCGCTTCACTTCGCTTCACTTCACTTCACTTCCCTCCACGCCACGCCACGCCACGCCACGCCACGCCACGCCACGCCACGCCACACCACGCCACCCCACCCCACTTCACTTCACTTCACTTCACTTCACTTCACTTCACTTCACTTCACTTCACTTCACTTCACTTCACTTCACTTCACTTCACGTCACTTCACTTCACTTCACTTCACTTCACTTCACTTCACTTCACTTCACGTCACGTCACTTCACTTCACTTCACTTCACTTCACTTCACTTCACTTCACTTCACTTCACTTCACTTCACTTCACTTCACTTCACTTTACTTTACTTCACTTCACTTCACGTCACTTCACTTAATTCACTTCTCTAATCTTGTTGTTGCTTTGTTATATATATATAGATTACAGCGGATCCTCCTGATATCAATATTCTTCCTGAGTACAGCAAAGATCCTAGAGTGGCGTCTAACCTTATTGACGGAGTCTATTGTACAAGGTGTGTGGTATAGATCACATCTGGCTATATAGGACTATACATTGCAGGAGTATTTTCGGGTTTAGGCTTTTTAGGGAGACACGGGTGTCTTAAGTTAACTCCCTTCCTCTCACCTTAGCTTCGTGTGACTAGAGTTTAAAAAAGTAGAGTGCTGTGTAGGCAGTGTTTTGGATAGAGCAAAGTGAAAAGATGGTAAACTGCTAAGAATAGTTTTGATAATGAAATACTGACGTTTCAAGCAGAGTCCTTCATCAGAGTAAAAAGTAGAGTGTTGTGTAGGCAGTGTTTTGGATAGAGCAAAGTGAAAAGATGGTAAACTGCTAAGACTAGTTTTGATAATGAAATACTGACGTTTCAAGCAGAGTCCTTCATCAGAGTAAAAAGTAGAGTGTTGTGTAGGCAGTGTTTTGGATAGAGCAAAGTGAAAAGATGGTAAACTGCTAAGATTAGTTTTGATAATGAAATACTGACGTTTCAAGCAGAGTCCTTCATCAGAGTAAAAACTAGAGTGTTGTGTAGGCAGTGTTTTAGATAGAGCAAAGTGAAAAAATCGTAAACTGCCAAGAATAGTTTTGATAATGAAATACTGACGTTTCAAGCAGAGTCCTTCATCAGAGTAAAAAGTAGAGTGTTGTGTAGGCAGTGTTTTAGATAGAGCAAAGTGAAAAAATCGTAAACTGCCAAGAATAGTTTTGATAATGAAATACTGACGTTTCAAGCAGAGTCCTTCATCAGAGTAAAAAGTAGAGTGTTGTGTAGGCAGTGTTTTAGATAGAGCAAAGTGAAAAGATGGTAAACTGCTGAGATTAGTTTTGATAACGAAATACTGACGTTTCAAGCAGAGTCCTTCATCAGAGTAAAAAGTAGAGTGTTGTGTAGGCAGTGTTTTGGATAGAGCAAAGTGAAAAGATGGTAAACTGCTGAGATTAGTTTTGATAACGAAATACTGACGTTTCAAGCAGAGTCCTTCATCAGAGTAAAAACTAGAGTGCTGTGTAGGCAGTGTTTTAGATAGAGCAAAGTGAAAAAATCGTGAACTGCCAAGAATAGTTTTGGTAATGAAATACTGACGTTTCAAGCAGAGTCCTTCATCAGAGTAAAAAGTAGAGTGTTGTGTAGGCAGTGTTTTGGATAGAGCAAAGTGAAAAGATGGTAAACTGCTGAGATTAGTTTTGATAACGAAATACTGACGTTTCAAGCAGAGTCCTTCATCAGAGTAAAAACTAGAGTGCTGTGTAGGCAGTGTTTTAGATAGAGCAAAGTGAAAAAATCGTAAACTGCCAAGAATAGTTTTGATAATGAAATACTGACGTTTCAAGCAGAGTCCTTCATCAGAGTAAAAAAGTAGAGTTTGTGTAGGCAGTATTTTGGATAGAGCAAAGTGAAAAGATGGTAAACTGCTGAGAATAGTTTTGACAACGAAATACTGACGTTTCAAGCAGAGTCCTTCATCAGAGTAAAAAGTAGAGTGTTGTGTAGGCAGTGTTTTGGATAGAGCAAAGTGAAAAGATGGTAAACTGCTGAGATTAGTTTTGATAACGAAATACTGACGTTTCAAGCAGAGTCCTTCATCAGAGTAAAAACTAGAGTGCTGTGTAGGCAGTGTTTTAGATAGAGCAAAGTGAAAAAATCGTAAACTGCCAAGAATAGTTTTGATAATGAAATACTGACGTTTCAAGCAGAGTCCTTCATCAGAGTAAAAACTAGAGTGCTGTGTAGGCAGTGTTTTAGATAGAGCAAAGTGAAAAAATCGTAAACTGCCAAGAATAGTTTTGATAATGAAATACTGACGTTTCAAGCAGAGTCCTTCATCAGAGTAAAAAGTAGAGTGTTGTGTAGGCAGTGTTTTGGATAGAGCAAAGTGAAAAGATGGTAAACTGCTGAGATTAGTTTTGATAACGAAATACTGACGTTTCAAGCAGAGTCCTTCATCAGAGTAAAAACTAGAGTGCTGTGTAGGCAGTGTTTTAGATAGAGCAAAGTGAAAAAATCGTAAACTGCCAAGAATAGTTTGATAATGAAATACTGACGTTTCAAGCAGAGTCCTTCATCAGAGTAAAAAGTAGAGTGTTGTGTAGGCAGTGTTTTGGATAGAGCAAAGTGAAAAGATGGTAAACTGCTGAGATTAGTTTTGATAACGAAATACTGACGTTTCAAGCAGAGCCCTTCATCAGAGTAAAAAGTAGAGTGCTGTGTAGGCAGTGTTTTAGATAGAGCAAAGTGAAAAGATGGTAAACTGCTGAGATTAGTTTTGATAACGAAATACTGACGTTTCAAGCAGAGTCCTTCATCAGAGTAAAAAGTAGAGTGCTGTGTAGGCAGTGTTTTAGATAGAGCAAAGTGAAAAGATGGTAAACTGCTGAGATTAGTTTTGATAACGAAATACTGACGTTTCAAGCAGAGTCCTTCATCAGAGTAAAAAGTAGAGTGCTGTGTAGGCAGTGTTTTAGATAGAGCAAAGTGAAAAGATGGTAAACTGCTGAGATTAGTTTTGATAACGAAATACTGACGTTTTGAGAAGAGCCCTTCATCAGAGTAAAATTTGGGCCCAGCTCAAAACGTCAGTATTTCATTATCAAAATTAACCTCGGCAGTTCTGTACCGTTTCACTTCGCTTTATGAGTGGAGTTGTTGGCTTGGAAATTTTACAGTTTACCGTACCCGAGTGATCCAGCGATTCATGTGCCACCAAACGAGATTATTTTGATGACCTAACCCAAAAAAAAACTAACCCTAATCAATAACTGTGTTTACCGCTTATTTTATACGCTTACCGACCCACTAACTTGACACAGTGATGTGACTTGGGTACGGTAAAGTGTAAACTACCCGTTGGCTCCCCTGTGCTCTAAAGGTTTTTTCACTGAGTTCTCTGGTTCTCCTCCCAGTCTGCTAGCGCTGATTTAGCTTGAGTTTTCCGTTGCTGGATTGTACTGCATGATTTTTTTTTGACTTTTTATTTTGCATTTCTATCAGAGATGACATGCACTTGTGGATGGCGCCATTTACACCAGGACAAACTAATTTTATTTATGTCGACTTCAAAGATACTTCAACGCTTGCGATGGTTCGGATATGGGTATGATTTGGGATGTTTTAAATAAACATAATTTATCAATATGATTATCGTTATAAGTTATATAACAATTTATCAGACGTAGTTTAACCCTACACTGGCTTGAACAGTTGAACATTTTTGAATAGTATTTTTTTTAAAGTAAGCAGCAGTGTTTTATCAGATTTAAAACACGAGGCGATACCTGAGTGTTTTAGATTTGATAAAACACGTACTGCGAATGTTTTAAATGGCTTCAAAAACGACCCATTTGGTAAGTTCATTGGCGTTGTAAGTTTGAAAAATAACGTCTTAGCCGAGAAAATCAAAGCTAAAGTTTATGTAAATCAGGAGGTTTCTTTATCAGATATAAAACCACGGATATGGTACTGATTTCCGTTGTGTTTTCCTCGTGAATTAGTAATGAGTTTTTGAAGCTACGTTTAAAATTTTTCATCTAGTTGTGTCTTTTATTTTACGAGAACAATTTATTTTACGACATGTTTCAGGCAATCAGTTTTTGCTGGGTTGGACAAAATCTTAGTGTTGCTAACTGTTCACTAATAAGATTAAGTACAAAATATTTTTTTTAGAACTACAATAAATCAAGGATTCATTCATTTCGCGGAGCTAAAGACATCGAAATTTTTCTTGACGATAATTTGATATTTCGTGGGGAAATGGCGAGGTCAGTGGGCGATGAAATCTCACAACATTCATCTACGTTTTGTA
>OZ036011.1:11233893-11293893 GCA_964035015.1 Corallium rubrum
GGGTGAAGGTGAGGGAGTGGCCCAGCGAGTGAGGTGTGTAGATGTGAGTATGCTTCAGCGAATGAGGTGTGGAGATGAGGGTGTGTTTGAGCTAGTGAGGGTGAAGGTGAGAGTGTTTCAGCACGGTTTCAACTAGTGAGGGTGAAGGTGAGGGAGTGGCCCAGCGAGTGAGCGAGAGCGGAGTAAAGTTCCTGGATGGGAAAATTACAAACCCCCTAATATTTATTCTTAGGCTAAAAGTGTTTTTGTGAAACTGGATGGAAAAATCATTGCAAGTAAAGAAGGAATTTTAATTAGGAAAGGTAAAGCTTCATCGACATCAGACATAGTTTGACGCTATTCACATTAACCTAGCTCTATTTTTTATGTATTCTAGAGAAGGTAATATTTGTGTGTTTTTTTGTCAGGTCCTGGGAATTGTCATTATGATTTTGTTCAAGACATATCTTTTTTGAAACCGCAGAAAAAACCTTGGAGAAGACAAGCGACAATGACGTAAGGTTCTAAAAATCAGACAACTATCTTTCAGTTTTGTGTTCTTTCAAACAACTGGAACTTTTTTGTGATGTTTTTCAAAGATTCTCCTGCTTTTTTGAGACCACTTATTGTCCAGAGTGACTAGTGAATAAACAATCGAAATATAGTTAACAAATAGATTCCATTTGCCGTTGTCTTTTCAGTTATAGATGCACAGATGACGTCACAACGTGGTAAGAACAAAAAAGTGGCCCACGAGACGCAGCCGAGTGGGTCACTGATGTTCTTACCACGTTGTGACGTCTTCTGTGCATCTATAACTGAACAGACAACAAAAAAATGGAATCTATTTGTTTTATACAATACAAAAATTTAAATGTTTTTTTCAAAACTCTTGACGGATTTTGGGGCATGAAGAAAGATAAAAGCGAGTCAGCTGACGTGATCTGACGTGATCCGTGTGTCTGTCCTCTAATAGATCATGGGCAACAACCAATGAAAACACGCATAGCAACCAGAGTATTGTATAATAAGGTATACTGCCGAAACGGAGAATGTACGAGTCTAACGTTTCGAGCGAAGGCCTTTCGTTAGGGCCAAGGGCCTTCGCTCCAAACGTTAGATGACTACGTTCTCTGTTTCAGCAGTATATCTAACCTTACTATATTTCGATTGTTGTTTCAACACTGCCTACGCAGCACGCTACTTTTATTTCACTATTTGAATAGTGAATATATGGTTTCAGTACATCTTGCTTTTATTTTAGGCATGATCACATTTCGGGTGATTGTGAATTAACTGTCAAACCATGTGGCTGTATCCTTATAAAATATATTGTTTTGTAAACGACCTTTGGTCTACCATCTGAGTTCCAGTGGCTCAATGGTTAGAGCGTCCGGCTAGTACTTGGAAGCATTGTCAATCGAGATATGGTCTGGAAACTCGGCAAACTTCAAAGCGCCTATAATGAGCTGGGATTTTATGTTGAACCGTACCTTACACCGTGCACATCCTTTGTTTTAGGTTTATTAATATTTAAATAGCACGGTTGAGTGATGGAACTGAAACGTTGCTATTGGACAATTTGTTCATTATACTAAAATACAATGCGTTCAGTGACCGTACACCGTGCACAAAAATGCATAAAGGCGAACAAAAAGATAGACCAAAGACTTTAGCTGAGTTTCCAGACCATATCTCGATTGACTATGTTGGAAGGTTGTGGGTTCGAGTCCCGTCTGGAGCTCAGGGTTTTCTGTGTTCGACTACTTACAACAGCTTGAATAGGCGAGTTTCAGGGTGTTGCGCGCGCATCATTTTTAAAAAAACTGGCAAGCTCCCCTCGAAGTAAACATACTGTTTAAAATCAACAAAGTATAGATACAGTTTCTGGATGTTTAACACTGTTATTCTGCTGTTGTTGGCTCGCTAGCAAGTCTGTTTGCCATTGCTTACTTTGTGGGGAGCCCGCCAAGAGCCCGCCAATTTCTTTTCAAAACGATGCGCGCGCAACACCCTGAAACTCGCCTATAGCAAAAACAACTGAAAAGAACAACTTCAAGCTGATGGCACTGTACTTACGTAAGATTTCGACCTGATTTCATCCTTATTCTTCAACACTAAGGAAAGTATTTCTTTATTCATGATTTTTCTTCCTTGACGTCTGTTGTGTAGTTGTGTTTCAGTTTCAGCTGTTCGGATCTTGGGGAGATCCTTATTATTTGGGACTAAATGGCTTGCAGTTTTTTGACGAAAATGGAGAGATGATTGAACTGAATCGAAAGAGTATCCTTTATTTTGAACATATTTCAGACATACAGTACAATACAGTGCAGTACAACACAGTGCAGTACAACACAGTGCAGTACAACACAGTGCAGTACAACACAGTGCAGTACAACACAGTGCAGTACAACACAGTGCAGTACAACACAGTGCAGTACAACACAGTGCAGTACAATACAGTGCAGTACAACACAGTGCAGTACAATACAGTACAGTACAATACAGTACAGTACAATACAGTGCAGTACAACACAGTGCAGTACAATACAGTACAGTACAACACAGTGCAGTACAACACAGTGCAGTACAACACAGTGCAGTACAATACAGTGCAGTACAATACAGTGCAGTACAACACAGTGCAGTACAATACAGTGCAGTACAACACAGTGCAGTACAATACAGTGCAGTACAACACAGTGCAGTACAACACAGTGCAGTACAATACAGTGCAGTACAACACAGTGCAGTACAACACAGTGCAGTACAATACAGTGCAGTACAATACAGTGCAGTACAACACAGTGCAGTACAACACAGTGCAGTACAATACAGTGCAGTACAATACAGTGCAGTACAATACAGTGCAGTACAATACAGTGCAGTACAACACAGTGCAGTACAATACAGTGCAGTACAATACAGTGCAGTACAATACAGTGCAGTACAATACAGTGCAGTACAATACAGTGCAGTACAACACAGTGCAGTACAATACAGTGCAGTACAATACAGTGCAGTACAACACAGTGCAGTACAATACAGTGCAGTACAACACAGTGCAGTACAATACAGTGCAGTACAATACAGTGCAGTACAACACAGTGCAGTACAACACAGTGCAGTACAATACAGTGCAGTACAATACAGTGCAGTACAATACAGTGCAGTACAACACAAGTGCAGTACAATACAGTGCAGTACAACACAGTGCAGTACAATACAGTGCAGTACAACACAGTGCAGTACAACACAGTGCAGTACAATACAGTGCAGTACAACACAGTGCAGTACAACACAGTGCAGTACAATACAGTGCAGTACAACACAGTGCAGTACAACACAGTGCAGTACAAACAGTGCAGTACAACACAGTGCAGTACAACACAGTGCAGTACAATACAGTGCAGTACAATACAGTGCAGTACAATACAGTGCAGTGCAGTACAACACAGTGCAGTACAACACAGTGCAGTACAACACAGTGCAGTACAATACAGTGCAGTACAATACAGTGCAGTACAATACAGTGCAGTACAACACAGTGCAGTACAATACAGTGCAGTACAATACAGTGCAGTACAATACAGTGCAGTACAATACAGTGCAGTACAACACAGTGCAGTACAATACAGTGCAGTACAATACAGTGCAGTACAATACAGTGCAGTACAACACAGTGCAGTACAATACAGTGCAGTACAACACAGTGCAGTACAATACAGTGCAGTACAATACAGTGCAGTACAACACAGTGCAGTACAATACAGTGCAGTACAACACAGTGCAGTACAATACAGTGCAGTACAACACAGTGCAGTACAATACAGTGCAGTACAACACAGTGCAGTACAACACAGTGCAGTACAATACAGTGCAGTACAATACAGTGCAGTACAATACAGTGCAGTACAACACAGTGCAGTACAACACAGTGCAGTACAACACAGTGCAGTACAGTACAGTACAGTACAGTACAGTACAGTACAGTACAGTACAGTACAGTACAGTACAGTACAGTACAGTACAGTACAGTACAGTACAGTACAGTACAGTACAGTACAGTACAGTACAGTACAGTACAGTACAGTACAGTACAGTACAGTACAGTACAGTACAGTACAGTACAGTACAGTACAGTACAGTACAGTACAGTACAGTACAGTACAGTACAGTACAGTACAGTACAGTACAGTACAGTACAGTACAGTACAGTACAGTACAGTACAGTACAGTACAGTACAGTACAGTACAGTACAGTACAGTACAGTACAGTACAGTACAGTACACAGTACAGTACAGTACAGTACAGTACAGTACAGTACAGTACAGTACAGTACAGTACAGTACAGTACAGTACAGTACAGTACAGTACAGTACAGTACAGTACAGTACAGTACAGTACAGTACAGTACAGTACAGAGAAGTACAGTACAGTACAGTACAGTACAGTACAGTACAGTACAGTACAGTACAGTACAGTACAGTACAGTACAGTACAGTACAGTACAGTACAGTACAGTACAGTACAGTACAGTACAGTACAGTACAGTACAGTACAGTACAGTACAGTACAGTACAGTACAGTACAGTACAGTACAGTACAGTACAGTACAGTACAGTACAGTACAGTACAGTACAGTACAGTACAGTACAGTACAGTACAGTACAGTACAGTACAGTACAGTACAGTACAGTACAGTACAGTACAGTACAGTACAGTACAGTACAGTACAGTACAGTACAGTACAGTACAGTACAGTACAGTACAGTACAGTACAGTACAGTACAGTACAGTACAGTACAGTACAGTACAGTACAGTACAGTACAGTACAGTACAGTACAGTACAGTACAGTACAGTACAGTACAGTACAGTACAGTACAGTACAGTACAGTACAGTACAGTACAGTACAGTACAGTACAGTACAGAGAAGTACAGTACAGAGAAGTACAGTACACAACACAACACAACACAACACAACACAACACAACACAACACAACACAACACAACACAACACAACACAACACAACACAACACAACACAACACAACACAACACAACACAACACAACACAACACAACACAACAAGACACAACTAACACAATGCTCTTGCAACACACACAGACAACTCACACGCTGTACACACGTGAATGACTATGAAAACACACAGACACACAATCGTATGCATAACAAAGTCAAGTCATATAAATAAGTTTTGTGGAAACACCACGTAAAATATTTCTTTGCTAAATATTTCTTTTCTTTTACGTGGTGTTTCCACAAAACTTATTTATATTACTTTATCGCCATGAAAACGTTCTAAGAATTAAAGTCAAGTCAAGTGAAATTAATGAGTTCTCGTTATTTCCTCCGCCTTAACTCCACAAGATGTCACTGCGTATCCCGACAGCGTTAACGTTCTTGAAGGAGTAAAAGATGACGTCAGAACACCAGAGAAATTAATTGATGGTGTTAACGAGACAGATGATGGTCGACACATGTGGTTAGCACCTGTGTTTCCTGGCCTGGTAAGTTACTTAGGAAATAGATCGAGAGATAGCTAACACCAGGTATATGAGGGGATAGCTAAAGTTTCAGCTTGTCGTAGACTTTGCGTAGATCCATGTTGAATATATTGACTTCTCGTTTATTTTTTTATTCTTAGACTAATCTTCTGTATTTTGTGTTTGATGAGCCTATGACTATATCAATGATAAAACTTTGGAATTACCGCAAGACACCTATCCGGGGAGTTCGGCAAATTTCTGTAAGTTTTTCATGGATTGCATTTTTCGTTCTCGAAAATAGAATTTTTGATCGTCATGATGATGGTGGTGATGATGATGGTAATAATGGTGATGATGATGGTGGTGATTATATGATGTTGATGGTGATTATGTTGATGGTGTGGTGGTGATAATGATGGTGATGTTGATTATAATGGTGGTGATAGTGATGAATCGATGATGATAAAATTTAATGCTATTTGTTTAGATTCTTGTTGACGATCTTTTGGTATTCAATGGTATTCTACCACAAGTCCCAACTGTAACCAGAGGCATTCTTCCCAACATGGATATTCCAGTTCCACATTCTGCAATCCTCTTCACAGATGATGAAATGATCAGAAGAAAAGAAAAACCTTATGCTATTAAGTAGGAAGTATTCTGTTAAAGTAGAATGTTGGTGGTTACCATATTGGTGGTGACAGTAATAGTGGTGGTAACAGTAATAGTGGTGGTGACAGTAATATTGGTGGTGACAGTAATAGTGGTGGTGACAGTAATAGTGGTGGTGACAGTAATAGTGGTGGTGACAGTAATAGTGGTGGTGACAGTAATACTGGTGGTGACAGTAATAGTGGTGGTGACAGTAATAGTGGTGGTGACAGTAATACTGGTGGTGACAGTATTGGTGGTGGTAACAGTAATAGTGGTGGTAACAGTAATAGTGGTGGTAACAGTAATATTGGTGGTAACAGTAATAGTGGTGGTGACAGTAATAGTGGTGGTGACAGTAATAGTGGTGGTAACAGTAATAGTGGTGGTAACAGTAATAGTGGTGGTGACAGTAATAGTGGTGGTGACAGTAATAGTGGTGGTGACAGTAATAGTGGTGGTGACAGTAATAGTGGTGGTGACAGTATTGGTGGTGGTGACAGTAATAGTGGTGGTAACAGTAATAGTGGTGGTGACAGTAATAGTGGTGGTAACAGTAATAGTGGTGGTGACAGTAATAGTGGTGGTGACAGTAATAGTGGTGGTGACAGTAATAGTGGTGGTAACAGTAATAGTGGTGGTGACAGTAATAGTGGTGGTGACAGTAATAGTGGTGGTGACAGTAATAGTGGTGGTGACAGTATTGGTGGTGGTAACACTAATAGTGGTGACAGTATTGGTGGTGGTGACTATATTGGTGGTGGTAACTAATAGTGGTGGTAGCAGTAATAGTGGTGACTGTATTGGTGGTGGTGACTGTATTGGTGGTGGTGGTAACAGTAATAGTGGTGACTGTATTGGTGGTGGTGACTGTATTGGTGGTGGTGACTGTATTGGTGGTGGTGACTGTAGTGGTGGTGGTGGTAACAGTAATAGTGGTGACTGTATTGGTGGTGGTGACTATTGGTGGTGGTGGTAACAGCTATTGGTGGTGGTAACAGTATTGGTGGTGATTAGTATTAGTAAGTGTTGTTTATTGATAAAATTTAATACGTCTTTCATCTTTCAAAGTGCTGGTGGTTATTTTGAGAACCAGGAAGTATGTCTGGTGAATGACAAGACAGATTTTTTACAGAAAAAGCAACCAACTAATGAAATTGATCAAGGTAAGGCAAAAACATTTTTTCTTGTTAGAAAGCAATATTCAGGAGGATATTTAGTATTTTGATTACTTGTTTATATTTGTTTATTTTAGCACTTCGACCCAAAACAAGTGTAACTAATCTTGTTCGAAAAAGGAGATAATATCTAACTTAGAGCATTTAGGAATGTAAATTTATTATACATGTACATACATTGTAATTTGTAACCAGTGTCTTCGTCACAGATATAACTAATATTACTAAAAAGACTGGATTGGAAAATTGATGGTGTGAGCATGACAACCTGGTTGAAACTACTGTATCAGTTTTCTTGTCCAGTCTTTTTACAATCTTTGAAGAAACTAACAATATTTATAGCTATAGACGTGATATTAATCTTTGTAAGTTTGTATATAGTTTCAGGATTTCTTTTAATGCCGTTATAATGCGTATTAAATAAAAGCAATTATAAAGTCTCTGGGTGCTATATATACAGTATATGAGAGCTTTAATTCATATTTCTGGCAAAAGATATTTCTTTGGTAAAATTATTTCACAAATTCTAAAGTTGCATCAACCATACATTATTAGTACATTTTCCTTCCAGAACACCACCAAATACATACACCTTGCCTTCCCATATGCCCATTGTGTGTCCGGTTAAACAAGGGACAATTATATTCTTTGAACTCGATTGCTTGGTATACCATTTCATTTTCTCAGAATCTAAAATAAAGATCTCATTCGTTACATTGTTTCTGACACCACTCCAGGTCTCTCCACCAAAGAATAGAATATATTTGTCATTTAATTCAACTGCGACACAATGTTGCCTGCCACTTGGTTGTGTGCATTCGACCCATTCATCGAGCAATGAACATGCATCTTTTTTTAATAGTCCAGATTCTGTTTGAAGTTTGTGTTTCCAGGATCCAATTAGTTCATATTCACTTCCCTTTCTACCACCTTGGACAAACAATTTGTAAGCTTTGCTGTGAAGTGGTTTGACTAAATTAGCTGTGTGACCAGAACGTGATGATGCATGTAAAACAGCCTCCTTGTACACACCAGTATTAACATTGAAATAAAATGAATCACCAGATCTACGTTGTGTGCGCACACCACCTTCACGTCCCACAATAATCAGTTGATTTTCAGAAACTAAAGTTGCTGTGTGAGAACTTAAACCGACTGGAGTATCCCCCTTCACTTCGATCTGAAACCAACTGTTTTCGAAAATATCAAAATAAAATGCTTCAGAAGTCCTTTTATGACCCGTCCAACCACCAAGAAATAAAATATAGCGATCTTTTAACACATTGGCAGTATGATGGCTGAGTTTCGGCGGTTCTTTTATCGCAACAGCGCTAAATTTCGATGATGTTGATTCAGTTTCTTTACGAGAACTTGTCACCTCGGACCAATGGCTTGTCGATGGATCGAAACAAAACATTTGATTTTGAACATTTTTCTTGTCATCTACGCCTCCGAAAATGTAAAACTTGTTCCTTACGAGTGAACAGGAGTGAAAAGAAAGCTTGGGAGGAGGTGTGCCATTGCAGGGAATGATTTGAAGATCGAAGTTTGTCATTCTTGCTCGAAGTATTGTTCGCCATTACTATACCAGACATCTTTCCATAACTTGATATAAATAAACAAAATACTTTGCTATGGAAACCAAGTTTTAACAGAAACTAAATAAAATTATTTCAGTAAAACCAAATCTTTAAGTTTTACATATTTATAATAAGCTATAAATATTGTAAATTATTATATTACAAAAACATTAAAATTTAGCTTATTGGCAACAAATAACTTGGAATAGGCCATATGAGTTCTAGAAAGGAAATAAAATATACAAAATTAATATAGAAATTATCAAATAATTACGTATATATATATAATTAGTAGTAATTGTATCATAATGGTAATTAATTGAATTGATTTAATTATGATAATTATTGATCTAATTATATTCAAATTATATTACTAGTAATAATGATATTTCAATAATTATGTTAAGATTAATTATGATAATTATATTTATTCTAATTATGTGAATAATTTATGATAATTCTTACCACTATCCAAAACAATGTCAATTGGTTTATTATAATGATCCAAGTAATTCTTCGGAGAGCACAGATCATTGGACTGGGTAAGATATTCAATCATGTCTGGAAACAAAAAATACATGAAGATATTTTTTTCTCAAAATTTGGTTGCAGTATCAGAGGTGTAGCAAGAAGGAGGCCCAGCCCCCCTGGCAAAAGTGCTACCCCCCTGAGAAAATTTGAATTGGCTTCATATGCCTCAGTTGAGCTGCCCCCCCCCTCCCCTAGGTTTTTCCTGGCCCCCCCTTGACAAAAAATCCTGGCTATGCCTTATAGCAATATATCTTATAGTGGTGCAGTAATTAGCATGTTATACAATACCCTGGTTGCTATGCGTGTTTTGATTGGTTGTTGCCCATGATCTATTAGAGGACAGACATGGATCACGTCAGATCACGTCAGATCACGTCAGCTGATTTGCTTTTTTCTTTCTTCATGCCCCAAAATCTGGCAAGAAGTATTGTGCAATTTTTATATTGTATAAAACAAATAGATTCCATTTTTTGTTGTCTGTTCAGTTATAGATGCACAGATTAGACATCACAACGTGGTAAGAACATCAGTGACCCACTCGACTGCATCTTGTGGGCCACTTTTTTGTTCTTACCACGTTGTGACATCATCTGTGCATCTATAACTGAACAGACAACGGCAAAATGGAATCTATTTGTTAAATATCTTATAGAGGCTGCATGCTCCCCTTGAAATTATTGCTGTCTTTTTGAAAAAATATGGGTGGGCCATGCTTCCAACACCCCTGTAATAGTGATGTTTTTTTACCTTGAGGAATTAACAAGTCAGGAACTTTTTCATGAAGTTGATCCATTGCAACTTTCAGATTGACCTATAGAAAATGTTTGAAATTTTTACTCACAATTTTTAACACAATTTAAAATATATAATTCAGAACACACAGATACTGTTATATATAATGAAATAAAATAATTATTAATACTTTTGGAATTTTTGCCAGATATTCTCCCAATTTTAACAAAAGTGTGATGGCTTCAGACACCTTTAAGAATAAAAAGTAGATAAAAGTGAAAATTTGCATTTTTTTTTGTGAAGCATTCACTGAAAATTTCAAGAGAATCTGGTGTATAGTTTTAAATAAATATATAGAAAATATTAAATAAAGCTATGTGTGGCATTAAAATTAATTTATTGTATGAACTGTTGGTGGCTATCAAGCTCAAATACTTAAATACACTAGCTCAAATACAATTAGTAACTAATCATACCTAACGTTTACACCAAAGTTCGCTTATGCATATAATAACTAACAAATACATGAAGTGAACACTTATCGGATTCCCAACAATATTAATCACAATTCAATAATTTATTCACTTTGAAGTTGCTGACTCCGCCAAAAGCGTTCTTGTTTTATAACTCTCATTCTTCATTGGTAACCATAATATTACAAAGTGATAGCATGGCATTGAGGTTGATTAGTGATTAAATGTACCCAAAAGCGTCAGGAGGTTTAGTAAAAGACCCTCGGGCTTCGCCCTCGGGACTTACTAAACCTCCCTCGGCTTTCGGGTACATTTAATCACTAATCAACCTCAATGCCATGCTATTACTTATAATAAATACTGGTAATTAATTCATTTTATTACCACAGTCTCTACAGATTCAGATGAATTATAACTATCCATTCTTGACGTTGGAATATTTAAAACTCGAAAACTCCATTGAGTAAACAATCTTGTTGAAATCTTTGTGATGTATATAGTTAAGGCCAATAATTATGAAAACATTATATATTTTTCAAGTTATATCATATATAATATATAATATATCATACACGAGGAGGAGTGTTTTATCAGGATATCCAAACACTGAGATGTTTGTTGAAAGCCGAGGTTTTTGAACAAACTTCAAGGTGTTTGGATATCCTGATGAAACACTCCTCTGAGTGTATGATATAGCATCTCAAACAAATCAGTATTTAAAGAGAAAAGCAAAGTAAAAGTTTGCTTAATTTATGTAATTTCTTCCTCCGATATCCACAGTACTGGATTCCTTTGTGTTTTCCTCATGAATTATTAATAAGTTTGAGATAATATATACAGGTAGTTTCAAGGATACATCATGGGCATACACTAATATTTTTGTTTGATGTACTAGTCCACTACAAAAAAAAAGACAAAAGTTTTTTCACCATTTTTCACCCATATTTTTTAACGATCTTTTAATTTTTATCCATGCACCTTTTTATGCAGTTAAATATTATTTAAATTATTCTTTGTATGTTTTGACCCTTGCAAATAACTTATAGTTAACCACCTTCCTGTTTTTTCATTGTTTTCCAAACTTCGGATCACTTCCTGTAGCATATTGGATGAGGTCTGAAGATCCAAAATGAAATAAGGAAAAATATATTTTATATATTATGGAGATCTTTCTGAACATTATACTTCATGAGAAAGCTTCTTGGAAATAAATGTTCTTACTAATGTTGTTAATATTAATAACTATTTAACCTCAACAATATGAACAATGTGTGCTGGGTAAACAAGAAGTAATCCCGTAAATGTCTCTCCTTGAAGTTGAGAGTGAAGTTGCTTAAATAATCTTTCATAATAACCTGTGAACATATGAAAGATATTTAATTAGATATGATAGTGATTGTGATGATTGTGGTGGTGGTGGTGGTGGTGATGAATTGATGATGATAGTGGTGGTGATGGCAGTGGTAGTAGTGGTGATGATGGTGACCAGTGGTGATGATGGTGGTGGTGATAGTGGTGGTGGTGATGATGGTGGTCATGTGGTATGTACATGGTGGACATGGTGATGATGGTGATGATGATGGTGGTGGTAATGGTGATCATTGTAATGATGGTGGTGCTGATGGTGGTGGTAATGGTGATCATTGTAATGATGGTAGTGATGGTGGTGGTAATGGTGATCATTGTAATGATGGTGATGATGATGGTGGTGGTAATGGTGATCATTGTAATGATAGTGGTGGTGATGGTGGTGGTAATGGAGATCATTGTAATGATGGAGGTGGTGATGGTGGTGGTAATGGTGATCATTGTAATGATGGTGGTGCTGATGGTGGTGGTAATGGTGATCATTGTAATGATGGTGGTGATGGTGGTGGTAATGGTGATCATTGTAATGATGGTGGTGATGGTGGTGGTAATGGTGATCATTGTAATGATGGTGGTGCTGATGGTGGTGGTAATGGTGATCATTGTAATGATGGTGGTGATGGTGGTGGTAATGGTGATCATTGTAATGATGGTGGTGATGGTGGTGATGGTGATGATGATGGTGATGGTAATGCTGATCATTGTAGTGATGATGATGGTGGTGGTGATGATGATGATGGTGGTAATGGTGATCATTGTAATGATGATGGTGGTGATAATGGTGGTGGTGATGATGATGGTGATGATGGTTGTAGTAATGATCACAATGGTCGTGGTGGTGATCATAGTGCTGATGGTAGTGCTAGTGGCCACCCCTATAATTGCAAATTAAAATACTTGCCTCCAATCTCCCTTCTTTCCGAAACCTTTGAATGGATCTTTCCAATAAATATCAAACGATGTATAAGATGTTTCTAGTAAAACAACATCACAATATGTATTGCGGCGCCAGTAACAATTGTTATTTATTGTTATTTATCACATAAGTGAGTCAAAGTGACACAACGGACCAACGGTCAATCGGTCACAACCCCCCGCCACAAAAGACACTATATAGCCAGTCTTTTTTTACATTTCGAGCTTCCATTAAAACACACAAACTAAGCACCTTATTTAAAGCTCTAGCTTTCTCCATATTTATATCAAAAAGCGAGAGGCGTAAAGATTCGTAAGCATTGCCATCAGCAGCAGCATCATCTTCGTGAGCTGAAGCCGCCATGTTTGTTGACAAGCTCACGAGATGAGCCTGCTGGTTGCCAAGGAAACGTCAACAAACTTTAGCAAGCGGAGTGATGTTGAGAGCATGCGCACTAGAGATAGCACAGAGAACAGAAATTTTTATTTTGTGAAGAAAGTTGAAGATTTCTGCTTGATAAAATGTCTTTTAGAGACTTGAGAAGTAAGTTCTTGTTACATTATAATCTCCTTAATTTAAAAGTGTTTATTTTTTGTGATAGGAACTGTTTATTTCATTTCTAATTTCAAAATTATTCACAGAGGAACATGATAATAAAATGTCATGATTTATTCCTTGAAAGTTTTCATGGCGATAATGTAATATTATATATTTTATATTACATTACATATATATATAACTACATTATATATATATATATATATATAACTACTTTTATATATATATATATATATATATATATATATATATATATATATATATATATATATATAATAGTTAATAGTGTATTAGTACAAGCTATTCTTAAATAATCATAGATTGTATACAAAGAAAAATATTCAATCAAATTTATAGAACTAACAACAACATTTATTTTTATCATGTCTGTTTCTCTGCTATGCATGTAGTGATATAGGGTGACTGTTCTTTGTATGTGTGGAGGGGGGTGGGGTGGAGGTTGGGAGTGGTGGTGCATGGGTGGAGGGGTGAGGGTACCAGCCAATTCAATTTTATGGTCAATTTACTGACTAGTTTCTCATTAGTTTACTGATAAATCACATTTTCCCCAACAGAATCTCTGTTTTGACAACCATTTTTTTTAAAAAAATATGGGGTGTGTAATATAATAAATTTAACAGAATATGACAAATTGTATCAAGTAAGATATATTAATTAGTAAATTGGCCTTAACTGACTTGGAGACACACAGCAACCATGATGGTAAACATGTAATAATTGTTCTTGTTTATTTGTTTGCCAGACTTTACTGAAATGATGAGAGCTTTGGGCTACTCGCGACTTATTTCAATGGAAAACTTCAGGTCTCCAAATTTTTCACTGGTTGCTGAAGTTTTAATTTGGCTTGTAAAAAGGTACAGTGTATTGTGAGTCATACTGTAGAGAGCCTTAGAAGGATGTTATGTATGTTTTCACTAATCTCGTAGTAACAGTGAGAAATGCATTTTTGTAACTCTTTTGTTGCCATGGCCAGCAGAAAATTACAATTTTTTAATATACTGTAAACTTTGTTGATGAATTAGGTATGATCCAAATGCAGATCTTTCTACAGACATTGACACAGAGCAAGACCGAGTTATATTTATCAAATCTATGGCACAATTTATGGTACGTAAGAGTGGTGATGGTGGTGATGATGACAGAGGTGGTGGTGGGTGATAATAGTGTTGATGGTAATGGTGGTGATGGTTGTGATGATAATGGTGGTGGTGTTGATGATGGTGGTGGTGGTGATGGTTCTAATGGTGGTGATGATGATGGTGGTAATGGTGGTGGTAATGGTGATGGTAGTGGTGCTGATGGTGATAATAGTGGTGGTCAGAGTGGTGATGGTGGTGGTAGTGATGATAATGGTAGTGGTGATGATGGTGGTGGTGGTAATGGTGGTAATGGTGGTAGTGATGGTTGTGGTGATGATGGTGATAATAGTGGTGGTCAGAGTGGTGATGGTGGTGGTAGTGATGATGATGGTAGTGGTGATGATGGTGGTGGTAATGGTGGTAGTGATGGTGGTAGTGATGGTAGTGGTCATGATGGTGATAATAGTGGTGGTCAGAGTGGTGATGGTGGTGGTAGTGATGATAATGGTAGTGGTGATGATGGTGGTAATGGTGGTAGTGATAGTGGTAGTGATGGTGATGGTTGTTGTGATGATAGTGGTGGTCAAAGTAGTGATGGTGGTGGTGGTGGTGATGATGGTGGTAATGGTAGTTGTAATGGTGGTCATGTGGTGGTGATGGTCATAGTGGTGGTGGTGGTGGTGGTGATAATGGCACAATTCATTGGTATGTTTGTACTCAGTAACTGCAATCTTATATCAATATCTTCAAGCTGCAAAATGATTTCTTCTGATATATTTGTTTAATCTTACTGTAGGCAACAAAAGCTCATATTAAACTGAACACTAAACGATTATATGGTGCAGATGGTTACGCTGTTAAAGAACTACTGAAAGTTACTACAGTACTGTATGATGCAATGAAGACGAATATTACTGAGGTGATATTATTTTTTATAAAATAACATGTATACTACACGAGCCCTGGAATCCAAATATGGAAAATTCCCACCAAAACGATTTTTTGAAAATGTCAGACAGTATATCATATTCACTTGTGATTATTTTATAAAAGAAATACCAAATGGTTTTTTCCATCTTTGGAGATGCTTATCCAAACACTTGGGAAATTGTTTGACTTTCGAAAAGCTAAAAACACTCGCCTACAGCTCATGTTTTGTTACGCTTTTCTCCAGTCTCGCAATTTCCCGCGTGTTTGGATCAGAGTATCCAAACGCAGAAAACCATTTGGTGTTTCTTTAATGCACGACTTGAAGAAGAATGCATTTACAAGAATCGCGTTGACTAGACATTTTAACCAAGTTGTGCCTATACACAGAAATTATTGGTTTATACATAATGTGCTGTCTTAGACAGGAATAGGTAACTTATGGGGTAATACTGAGATAAACGTAGCGTGCTGCGTAGGCAGTGCTGAAACAACAATCGAAATATAGTAAGGTTTGATATACTGCTGAAACAGAGAATGTAGGAGTCTAATGTTTTGAGCAAAGGCCCTTCGTCAGAGGGAAACGTGTCGTTTTTCTCTTTGACAAAGGGCCTTTGCTCAAAACGTTACACTCCTACATTCTCTGTTTCAGGCTTTCAGCAGTAATATCAAACCTTACTACATGTATATTTCAATTGTTAACTAATAATATATATTTGTATTCTTATACAGGACTCTGATGAATCTAATGTCAGCCCTGTTTCATTTGATCTGTCATCAAGGGTAGGCAAATATAAAATAGGCAAAATATCCATGATGAGTTTCTGATGATGAAACTTGCATTTTTTCAACTTTTAAAGAAACAGTAGGGATTCGCCTTAACTGTAAATAATACATACATGTCGTTATTTGACCATACATGTAAACATAAAACCAAAAAGTATCATTCTTTCTTCTTAGATTAGTGATTTAAAACAATGCAGAACATTGGCTTCAGAAATAACTTCAAAAGGAGCCAGTTTGTACGACTTGTTAGGACGAGAAGTTGACCTAAGAGTAAGCAAGGCTTGACTTTTCTGAATGTTTTCTTGTGAAGTATTTTTGAACAGTATCGTAAATTACTGCTGTTTAATTTTTGACTTAGGAAATGAGAGCTATTGCCATTTCCAAACCACTGGAGTTAAATGAACTGGAGAGTGGAATAAGTGGCAGTATTGCTACTGTAAAGGTATTGTACCGTACTTACATGTATATTTGAAATACAGTATACAGTACTCTAGGTACGGGAAAATTAAAGGGGTACTGGTGACATAGTGGTTAGTACATGTGCTTTTTATGTCTACAACGTTTTGTTTGATTTCTGGTTGATGCAGTTGGGAAGAGTGCTTCCAGTTTGACTCTAGCAAACACTACAGGTTTTCTTCAGGCACTCTGGTTTCCTTCTGTAGTAACACTGGACCAATGAGAGATGGTTCTTACTGGATCTCTTGGGAGAACAGTTTAGATATGACTGATAGGGTTATCCAGTAGTTGCATTTTTCGCAACTGGTCCTGGTTTGGTCTTAAAATGTATATATTCTACACTCGAATTTTCCTTCACCAAAAATCCCTAGAACATGCTATGTAATCGAGTGAAATGCCCAACATTACTTCTAATAAATAAAGTTAGTTTAGTTCACTCTGGTTTCCTTCTGTAGTAACACTGGACCAATGGGATCTGAGAGATGGCTCTTACTGGACCTCTTGAGAGAACAGTTTAGATATAACTGATTGAGTTATCCAGTATAAATAAAGTTAGTTTAGTTTCAGTTTAGTTTTAACCAAAAGGTTTTGAAAAGGTTTTGAAAAAAGTTGAGAAATATGACAAAGATTTACTCTATACAGTACAGGAGCGGGACTTTTTTTAAGAATTTATTTTTAATTAATGTTTTTGTAGGATGATATCAAGAAGACCAACTTAATGTTAGATAACATCGCATCAGATGAAGCTAATTTGGAGGCAAAAATTGAAAAGAAAAAATCTGAACGGGAACGAAATCAAAAGAGATTGAAAAGTCTTGAAAGCGTTAGGTATACTTAATTAGTAAGAATGAGAGCTTACATGAAACAGAAAAATTAAAAAAATATGTACATGTACTGAACATTATATGTATGTAATAGATACAACATGCACAGCCGAGCTGTATCTGATTTACAAGGCGAGCTGCAAGCGAGCCGTAGTAAATCAGATACAGCTCGGCTGTGAATGCTGTATCTTTCTTAAAATACAAATGCATCTAAGTAATCAAGTTCACCAACTATTTTGGGGATACGGTCTGTTTTAGCCGAGAAAATCGAAGCTAAAGTTTATGTAAATCAGGACGATGCTGTGTCCGATTTACAACCACTGCTACGATATTGATTTGTTTTGTGTTTTCGTCATGAATTATTAATGAGTATTTTAATATTTAAAACATGAGCAGCAGTGTTTTATTTGATGTAAAATACAAGGCGATAACTGATACATGTAAAACACGTACTGCGAATGTTTTGAATAACTTAAAAAACGATCCATTTTGTAAGTTCATTGGCGTAGTGAGTTTGAAAAACAACGTTGTGTAAGTCGAGAAAATCAAAGCTAAAGTTTATGTAAATCAGGAGGTTTCTGTATCAGATAAAAAACCACGGACATGGTACTGATTTTCTTTGTGTTTTCCTCATGAATTTTGAACATTTGTTTTACTGTAAATTTAATTTCCTGGTACATTTTTGCCTTCTAGACCTGCATTCATGGACGAATATGAAAAACTTGAGGTTGAATTACAAACGATTTATGAGGTATATATATATATATATTTATAAAATAAGGTGTCCTCTACGCACGCTCTGATTGGTAGGGCTCCGTGCATTTATAAGAGAACATAGATCATGAATGACGTAAAATGACGTAGAATGGCGTCAGCAGGCCGGAAAAGCCCGCCAAATTCCTAAACTACCTCACTTTTAGTTTGATTTGTCCTCTTTTTATTTTATAAAACAAATAAAACATACCGCTCCTGTGCATATGTACTCATATAAAGGTACATTTGACGTGATTTGAACACGAAAGAAGTGTAAAGACACTCGGCTATCACCTCGTGCCTCTACTCAACTTCTTTCGTGTTCAAATGACGTCAAACGTGCCTTTATAAGAGTACATATGCACGGAGCTTTATGTTTTATTTGTTAAATATATTTTTTAGACTTTTACGGGCCGATTACATGGAGATGTTCAGCCCGGCTAACCGGGTTGAAATTTCAGCCCGGGCTTCCAATAAAATCCTTGTAAAACGGAGTTTGCGATTACATGACAAAAAATTCAGCCCGGGCTTCCAATAAAATCCTTGTAAAACGGAGTTTGCGATTACATGACAAAAAATTCAGCCCGGTTTGAGCTACCTGGGCTGAAATTTTCGGCCCGGTTGACCGGGCTGAAAATTGTCATGTAATCGACAAGAAATTTCAGCCCGGGCTGAAAAAACAATCTTGAAAATACTTTTGTTTATTTCATCTTTATATACAACCACAGTCTCATAAAAGTCAAAAGTCGACGTGATCAGCGTTTCAACTGTTTAAAGAATCGGAATAGCCACTTTACGAGTCTTTATCATTTCAAATAGTGTAATAAAAGTAGCGTGCTGCGTAGGCAGTGTAGAAACAACAATCGAAATATAGTAAGGTTAGATATACTGCTGAAACAGAGAACGTAGGAGTCTAACGTTTCGAGCGAAGGCCCTTCGTCAGAGAGAAACGTGGGCCTGACGAAGGGCCTTCGCTCGAAACGTTAGACTCTTACGTTGTCTGTTTCGGCAGTATATCTAACCTTTATCAGTTCAGCCCGGGCTGAAATTTCCCATGTAATCGCGAAACAATTTCAACCCGGTTAGCCGGGCTGAAAATCTCCATCTCCATCTCAAATCTCCATCTCCAATCTCCATCAGCCCCTTAAACTACAGTCAATATAGGTACCTGACAAACAGGCTTTTCTTTTCTTGCTCATGCCCTAGAAAAGAGGGCTTGCTTGCGGAGTTTTTGTGGATTAATTGTTTGATGAATGCTTTTGTTGTTCAGGTGTATATGGAGAAATACCGCAACTTAGCATACCTTGAACACTTACTGGAAGAAGTGAACAGAGCAGAACAAAATAAATTTGAGGTTTGTGCAATCCGTTAGGCCTGCGCTAAACGCGCACAATAGACGATTTAATTCAGACAAATTTATTTGTTTGAATTTTATTCGACGAAACTGCGACGTATAACTCGATTAAATTCGACACACGAATTAAATTCGTCTGGGCAATTAAATTCGTCAGAGTCAGACAGATAGTGCGACGATAATGCGTGTTCGAGTTGAATTAAATGTTTCTCTTCTGTCTGTGACAATTCGGTGCCATGTTTTCAAGAAGTCGTTTTCAGGCTCCACGAAAAAAGGTAAAAACAATTAAATTCGACTGAAATTCGACATTTAACTAAAGCCGTGTTTACACGGTCAAAAGTTAAGCGGGATCTGAGCCACGTCTGACTTTAAGCGGGCTTAAAATGTCCGTGTAAACAGATCGGCGTAAATTAATCATTAAACTGAGCACGATCAATTAATCGCGCTTAACTTGGCCGTGTAAACACAACGGGATTGAAAAACGCTTGCTATTAATACGGTGTTATTAATACGATAAAATGCTTTTTTTTTTTGCCCTGCTGTAGTAGCTTCCATCTCGCTACTCTTTGTTCCTTTGTTTGTTTCTTTCTTTCTTTTAGATATTACTCTTTCTCGTGTACCGATGTCTTCCGTTGTTCTTTGACGCACGCTACCCATATGAAGCTTCCAAAACCAAAAATATAGCTCGTCCGCCATGTTGAATAATGGTGTACGTGTTTTAGTAAGAGATTATTCAATGACCGTGTAAACGCACCAAGGTGGCGCATTTTAAGCACGCTTAACTTAAGCTAGCCTGCGCCGCAGAGCGTGCTTAAATTTTGGCCGTGTAAACACGGCTTTAGTTAATTCGAATTAAATTCGTCTATTGTGCTACGTTTAACGCAGGCCGTAGACTCACTCACTCTTCTTCTCTCTCTAATAATCAAACGTAAAACAGATATTTTAGCTGCATTATTTTTGTTCTTAAACTTTCTTTAGGAAACGGAAGCTAATCTAAAACAACTTCAGGAACGCATTCGAACAGAAGAGAAGAAGTCTTTTCAATCTGATAACTTTAATAGTCTGGATGATTTCAGAGGAGGTGGTGATGATGATGATGAGGACGAAGTTTTGATTGATACAAGTGGACGAAGACCACCAGGAGCAAAGTCAGGTACTGTCACATGAAATAACTTTACTTGATGTGAAGTATTTGTTGGTATGACATTATGTTTTAACTTCAATGTTCTTGTAGATGGACCTCGTGTTATTGGCTCGATGGGTGGTGGAGATCTTTCAGATGAGGTGATAATTTGTTCCTTCCTTCCTTCCTTCTTTCTTTCCTTCCTTCCTTCCTTCCTTCCTTCCTTCCTTCCTTCCTTCCTTCCTTCCTTCCTTCCTTCCTTCCTTCCTTCCTTCCTTCCTTCCTTCCTTCCTTCCTTCCTTCCTTCCTTCCTTCCTTCCTTCCTTCCTTTCTTTCCTTCCTTCCTACTAATTCTGCATATTCTAATGTCATTTTTAGGGTGACAGTTCCCTGTCGTCAGCTGACAGCGACATCGGAGTCGATGATGATGAAGACATTATTGATGATGATGACATTGATGATATCAAAGACAGCGAGAGTGGCTCACAGGGGGGTGAAAGCCTAAACGACAGTGACGATAATTTCTAAACATTGAACACTTATACATATATACCATATTAATTTAAAAATAACTTAGTGTAAGTTTACAATGAACTTCAATGGTTTAATACCGAATTTACAGTTCTTCAGGGACTTTCACGCTCTGGTAACTTTTTATCATTTTACAGTATCTAAACTAACTGGAGTTTCCCAGACCCTAGATCAACAAGCACCACAAATTCCGTAGTACATATTTGACATTTTACTAGCACCGCGCTACAATAGACGAATCTCAGGGTATTGCGCGCGCATCATTTAGTAAAGGAATTGGCGGGCTCTTGGCGGGCTCCCCACAAAGTAAACAATGACAAACAGACTTGCTAGTGAGCCAACAACAGCAGAATAACAGTGTTAAACATCCAGAAACTGTATCTATACTTTGTTGATTTTAAACAGTATGTTTACTTTGAGTGGAGCTTGCCAGTTTTTTTGAAAAATGATGTGCGCGCAACACCCCGAAATTCGTCTGTTTGGCGCTAAACCAGATTTTCACTCTTGTATCTAAAAGGAAAAAATAATAGCTTATTTGAGCTACATAGCTACATACGATTTTTGGAAAAACAACGTTTTTTCGTACATGTTTTCTTGAAGAACTGTAATTTCAATATTGTTACAGAAAATCTGCATTGTTGTGATTGCCAATCACCAGTAAAAACCCAGCACAATCGTTATTTTAACAATATTAATTTATTCAGCTTCTTTGAAATTAATTTATTTCAGAAACTAGAATTGTACATATCTGTAACATAGTCTTTATAAGATGCATTAAAATGTCATTTAATTAAATATACTGTAATCATAAACGGCGCACATCAATATGTATTAGAGGCTCTACATGACAAGCTCTAGGCTTGCTCCAAGTCCGCCTCTTAGCGCTAGTTTTTGCGGGCGAGCGGAAAGGTGGGAGAGCGGAAAAGCCGGTAGAAATCGCTTGCAGGTTTTTGAATCTAATTAAATATTCTGGCGGGAAATTGCTGAAATGTACATCGCCCTGTTTTGACGTGTTTTGGGTTGTCGTACATGCAATGGAAAGTGGTTCTGAACTCCAACTTCCAAAGATAGCACTTGCATAGCAATTTAGCCTGAATATAATTACTTCCCGATTTACGTCACTGGTCGAAAAATTCACCGGTGAATTTTGGCGCGCTGCAGGTGGGAAAAGTCCTTTTCAACGAGGAACCGAAAGGTCAAAATGTCGAAAGTTCAAAAATGTTTGAAAAGGACTTTGAGAAAATCTAGACAAGCCCACGCGGCTGCTTGCGGGTAAGAACGCCTGGTAATTACCAATTTGTTCCCATGGTCGTTACTGATTTGTTTGAGTTAGTTGATCTAAACCAGTCATCTAAACCAATATCAGAAACTAGCTAGGGGTTTTAAGGGTTTGGGGTCTCGCGGGCGAGGGAGAAAAAGCGGGCGGAAGCCGCTCTTTCGCCCGCCCGCTTTTTCTCCCTCGCCCGCTTCTTCGCCCGCTTCTTCACCAAGACCTCAACCCTTATATTAAAACCGCCAGCTACGCAGGCTAGCCCCTGGTTACCCCTCTCTTAGCCTGGTACCCTGGCCCAATCAAAGAATATGGGCCAGGTAACTACTAAAGACGTCTGCTTTCCTATTGGTTGAAATTTCCCGCGTTTTTAGTGGCTATGAGTAAAACTGCAATCGTCATAAATGGATTTCACCCTGATGACGCGAGCATGAAATCTCATGTCTAGTGGTTGCCTACCAGGCTACCCCTCTCTTTGTGGTTAACTTCCCCTCCCCTCCCCTCCATCTTCCTTTTTATGTTGGTCCTTTGCATAGAGATCAGTGTCTTGCAATGACTTCCCCAATCAAACATATAGGCGGAAAATGACGTAACCTGTACTTTGTAAAATATATTTATTCTGCTGAGTTTCATACAGTTCTGAGAATTAGGCAAGTCACAAAATTAGGGAGCGGTCTTCCGATCGGCGAAAAAACCCTTTTCTACGAATCCAGGGGGGTTACCCAGAACTCAAATTAAAAGATGGCTTCTTTCAGTTTCGATTTTTAACTTGAACAACAAGATGGGAAACTCACCTTCAAATGTGAATAGCGACAGCGACGAGGAAGAAGGTGATGCAATACAGGTTAGGAAATATTTCTGGATTGTTTTTGTCTAACTATTTATGAATAGAAACTAATATTTTGGCTCCAAATGTTGATACTCGGTGGACACTGGGCATACCTGTTATAGACGGAAATATATGGCTGTTGGTTTTGATATGCTTAAAGAATAAGAAAGGGCTGCCAGTCTGTTGTTTAATACGTTTGTAGTTTAGTTAGTATATTGAAACTTAAAATATAATTACCTAATTGCAATAACTTGGTGCATAGTTTCATAATCAATATTATTTATATATTTTTGTATGGTGTTTATATTGATGTACAAGTATTTGTCGCCATTGTAAACCAATTTATCTGATAGAATATATATATTCACTTAGTAATATTTAAAACTATTCTTTAATTTAATAAAAGATCATTGTGATAAAGATGCTTCAATTTTGTATATAAATGTTTTAAAAAACATCTTAATTGGTTCACAATCACATTAAATTAAAATGATAAATCTACTAACAGGAATTGATGGATCATTGCTCCCTTCCTCTCCATACTACCCCTTTTTTCTCTCCATTTTTTTCTTTTCCTCTACCTTCCTCCCCTCCATCTTTCCAGCTTCATCTTCCCTCCTCCATCTTCCTCTCTTCTCTGTCTTCCCCCTCTCCTTCTCTGCTTAATTCCCCCTCCCTTACCTCCCCACTCCTCTATCTTTTTCCTTCTGTGTTTTCCCTTTCATCTTCTCTTTTTCATTTTCCCTTTTTTGTCTTCTTCCCATTTCCCACCTTCCTCTTTCCCTTATCTTCTCTCTCCATCTTTCCCCCTCAATCGTCCCCCACCTTCCCCCTTTTCTCTGTTAATTCTCCTCTATCTCGCTCTTTCCTTAGCCTACAATGCAGGTGTTTTGGTAGGAGGGGCTAGGCCAGTGATCTCTATATATCACTGGAGTGATATCTTTGTGGCAATCTTGTTCCCAGAACCCACAAGCCTTTGGCCTTGAAGTATGTGTAGTTCCAGTCTTTTACGTGGTCTGGTCAAGTCTGATTTGATCAAAAGACCGTGTAGGAGACTGGAACTATATGTACTTCCAGCCTACATGTCCACCATGTTTGGCTTCAATCTTTGTCTGGTGAATGAACGGCAGTCATATCACTCCAGTTATACAGTGTGTATAAAAAAACTGAACCCTTAGAAAACAACCTATTGTAGTAGTTTTAAATTAATTAATTTCCCAGGTGTATAATTAAGACCATGTGTTTTACGCATCTGTGGGTTCAGCGAAGTGCTTAGGGCTTTCAAACTATTACAATAGGTTGTTTTCTAAGAGTTCAGGGTTTTTTGATACACACTGTATATACAGCTCACTGGGCTAGGCAAGCAATCCATGCTTCCCCCTCCCCAGGCCCCAACCCCCATAACATTGGCATTCCCTTTCCCCTCCTTCTTCCTATTTCTCTCTGTTTTCCCACTTCTCAGCCAAGTTCTGTTGTGTTGAGACCTATATTGATTACACTCTGTTCATTTTCTATTTTTTCTTAGGATATCAAGGATTTAGATGGATCACAGAGTAAGCATTTAGACTAATTATAGATACTGATAGAAAATTATTTTAGATAATGCGTCTGAATTTTTTTGTAGAAGAAGAACTGGACCATTACTTTGATTTGGGTGTTTTATTTGATCATAAATTACTAAGAGAAGCTACATCAAAAATAAAGTAAGTTTTCTGAGTTTTATATTAGGGAGTACAGTATATAGTACATAGTACATAGTACATAGTACATAGTACATAGTACATAGTACATAGTACATAGTACATAGTACATAGCACATAGCACATAGCACATAGCACATAGCACATAGCACATAGCACATAGCACATAGCACATAGCACATAGTACATAGTACATAGTACATAGTACAGTACACAGTACATAGCACATAGTACATAGTACAGTACCTTATAGTACAGTACAGTACAGTACAGTACAGTACAGTACAGTACAGTACAGTATAGTACAGTATATAGTACATAGTACAGTACTTTACATTACAGCACAGTACATAGTATATAGTACAGTATAGTATAGTGCAGTACAGTAAATTACAATACAGTACAGTGTAGTACATTACATTATAGTACAGTACAGTACAGCACAGCACAGTGCAGTGCAGTGCAGTGGAGTACAGTGCAGTGCAGTGGAGTACAGTACAGTACAGTACAATACAATACAGTACAATGTGAATGCAGTACTAGTACATATACTGTATCATGAATAAGCTGATGAAATTTTTAAATAATTTATTTCAGGGAAGAACCAACAGCATCTATATTACAACAATATCATGGACACTTAGTTCGATGGGTTGAAGAAAGGCGATCAAGAAATGAGGTACTATACATATACTATAATAATCTATTATATGCCACAGTTTTTGCACAGTATTATGAGATATATTGTACAGTACAATGTATAAAATATTCTTTTATTTTTTCTGAATTAATTTTTAGGAAATAATTACCCTGAACCAGTTTACTGACATGTTGGTTGATCGAGGAGCTGAACGGGATGATGCTATTGAAGTTAGTAACAATTATATACAGTACTGTGCAGAAATAACCTAACAAAATCCGCGCCCGATTTGCGATCATGTTTGCGGATCGCATACGGGCGATTCGCGGCTGCGGTTGCGTACGCTTGGCGGTTGCGGCTGCGGGCGTTTGGCGGTTCGGCTGCGAGCGTCCTTGCGGTCAGCCAAATACTGCGGCAAGGAAGACGCAGGCGTCGTAACACGATCGGCGCCGATCGTCAGCATACGTTTCTCGAACTTTAATATAAGTGTCATCTGAAATTCTGAGATCAAGGCCACGTTCAAACGTAGAGCGTGTTGCAATCAATTGATATGGGAAAACTTTCATAATTTGCAACGAATTGTTACGCTCAAGTCATCCGACGTTTCTATTGTCAATATATAAATAGAATTTTTGAAGAAGGAGTAAAAACTTCGAGGTCGGCAATACGTTTGTTTCTCTCTCGATATCGAAGAATTGGAAGACTTGCCGACGCTCAACGCAGTGGGAGAAGACCTCTTTTAGGTGCCGATGGAAGAAGATTCATCAATGATGAAATGAACAAGAACGACAAATTGATCGGTCGAATTAAACTTGGAATATTTATTTTTCAAGGCGGTTTGAGAATAAAACGTCTTTATGGATTCCGGCGTGAACACAAAATATTACTGTCAGGTTGTGAATGATGATTGTTAATTGACTCGGGCAAATAGCCAATGAAAATTGCAATGCTGTTCGCGAATATTGCAATATTGCGGGCAAGAGAACATCCGGTTTGACTGTAAAAATCACGTGTTTATAAAATAATACGGATTCGATAAAATAATAGTTTCAAAGCAAATATGTCGGAAACGGGGAAGGGCTAATCATCGAGTTTCAGAGTTTATATGTAAAGATACACAGAATCGTAAACTTGGCAAAGAAAAGTTATTTATACGTCTCTAGATTAATTTTCTCGAATTGAGTTTGTAGCGACTCAACAAACAGAGTTTAGGAATTTGGTCCCGACAACAGTTACGCCGAAAAAGTATTTTTTTAAACACAAAATGCAACGTGGGGTCCTAAACCGCTAGGAAGTCTTTATACAAATGAGTGCCTTGGGAATTAGCGTGCGTCACAGACGCTTGTCGGAATTGCATAAATTGTTAGAAATTAATAGTTTCACCGTAACCACTGAAATCTTCAAACAAACGTTTGGCAAATTGTATGAGTGTTCTTATAGTAAAACTTTAATTTACAAAACTGTTTTTCGGAAACTCCGCTTCGGAATGAAACTTTCAATCATGCAATCTGCAGGCCGTAGAATCATGTTGTTTTAAAACGCGCTGACTCTTCTTATAAAATTACTTTAAAAGCATGTTACGTTCTCTGTTTCGGCAGTATATCTAACCTTACTATATTTCGATTGTAAGTTTTTAATACATACATTTTGATCAAGTAGTTACTTCGACTGATTTAACTTTTTCGGACGACGAACTTTTGACGTAAAATCAATTTTCCACGCGGCGCGGTTCGGAAGTTCGGATATTGATTTCAGAGTTTCGAAGTTTGAATGTTTGACTCCAAGTTCGCCTTTACGGAAAATCTCTTGCCAATCGCTGTCGCGCTTAGATAGACTAAGTTATATATCTCATCAACTCGTTCGGGCAATCTTTATAATTATGTAGATGTCGTTAGATGTACTGAATTCAGAATCTCCGCGACTCGTTCGTTGGTGATTTAGATTAGATCACGAGATTCTATATCTCAGCGACTCTTTCGTTGGCAGCCTTTATACCAGTCACTCAGATAGACTAAACTCTCGACTCAGCGACTTCTTCTTTGGAGGTTTTTGTACCTGTATCTGTTGCTCCACACAGTTTAATAGTTTAGATAGACTGAATTCTGTAACACTCGGGTGTTCCGACGTTTGACGACCATCAACTGTGGTTCCTGCGTCTGCTGAACCGCAGCCGCAAAGCGGACGTGAAACCGCACGCAGTCAATCTCCCAAGCGGACGCAGCCTCAGACGCACAGCGACCTTGCGGTAGCCGCACAACCGCACGCAGAGCGCCCGCAGACGCAGTGTTAGGTTATTTCTGCACAGTACTGTACATATCTTTATTAACCCATTGCTGCCTAGGATGTCTGAGGGTTCTCTCGTTGATGATTAAAATCATCTGGTGTTAGACAGAGTAATTTCAATAAAGGGCTTGTTTTTGGCCGGCTCAGGCAGGAATTGCTTAAAGCAAGAAACTTAGCTGAGTAACACAAAGTTTGTTCTCTTTTAGTTGTTCAACCAGTTTGATGCAGAAGGTGATAGCATTGTAGACAGAGATACATTACACAGTGTGAGTACTAAATATTATTGATTTCAGCTCACTTTTGAATGCATGGTTCAGAAGTTCGTTGCCAAGTTTCAAATTACATTTCTAAATTTAGAAGTTCATTTACAAAGTTTGATTTGAAGTTCGAAGGTTCAATTCAAAGTTCATCTTTGTGCCAATCTTTGGCTACGCATTTGGTAATTTGGAATTGCAGAATGATTATAGCAACATATTTTCGAAAAGAAATCATATGAAAAGTATGTCTGGTCAACCAAAGTTTTTCCATAAAGGTGAACTTCAAATCGAACATTTGAATGTCAAATTGAACTTTGTAATCAACTTCTGAATTTAGAAACATACTGTAATTTGAAACTTGGCAATGAACTTCCAAACCATCTGTTGAAAAGTGAGCTGAAACCGACAATAAGAACTATTACAATATTATCATGTACATGTATAATAATGTACTGTAATTTTTTACAATAGTAACTGTAAGCACTGACTGTTTTACATATTAACAGTATATACTGTACATTCGAAATATGGTATAGTAGGTTAATACTGCTGAAACAGAGAACGTAAGTGGTCTACGTTTCTCTCCGACGAAGGGCCTTCGCTCGAAACGTTAGACCACTTACATTCTCTGTTTCTGCAGTATTAACCTACTATACCATATTTCGATTGTTGTTTCAACACTGCCTACTCACTCCACTGGAGTGATCACATCACAAATGCAGAAGTCCTTGAGAGAGCCAGACTCTCAAGTATTGAGGCGCGTGTGAGAGCGACACAGCTGAGATGGACTGGTCATGTCATGCGAATGCTGGAAGACAGACTGCCCAAAAAAGTGCTATTCAGAGAGCTGACGCGTGGCATTAGACCAGTTGGTCGCCCCAAACTTCGTTATAAAGATACACTCAAGCAGTCCTGTATGCTGTTTGGTGTAGACCCAAACCGTATCCAGGAGGAGGCGAGCGATAGAGAGAAATGGTACCACAGGATAACGTCTGGTGCAAAAGCTCTCGACCAACACCGTGCTTCTCAACGAGCAGAAAAACGCAGAAAACACAAGCTAGCACTATTGTTACCACACTCTGGACCAACCTACAGCTGTACAATTTGTGGTCGAGAGTGCCGCTCAAAAATTGGCCTCCACAGCCACATGAAAGCCCATGAGCAGTGCCAAAAACAACGGGCCATGGAAACTGAATAAACACCCTTATAAATTTTTTTTTTAACATTGAATTATTTTATTTCTGTTAAATCGAGCACAGCAATCATCGGTATCCAACGGGTGACGACGACGATGTATATATATGTATATATATATATATATATATATATATATATATATATATATATATATATATATATATATATATTACAGTATAAACGTTCAGACAATTAACGTAGCCTACAAATTCCTCTGTCTTTTTTCGACAAACATTTCCCTAAGAACCACAAGTTCCATAAAATTTTCAACCGGAACAATGTTAAAGTCAGCTACAGCTGCATGCCTAATGTATCGAGCATTGTGAATTCTCACAACCAGAAGATTCTAACAGCCAGTAAAGAAGCAAATCAAACCCGGAAATGTAACTGCAAAGTTAAGGAGAAATGCCCCCTCGAAGGAGAATGCCTCAGCCAATGCCTAGTATACCGAGTGCAAGTTACTAATGACAAGGACGACAACAACTCAAACTACATAGGACTCACAGAACACTCTTTTAAAGACCGACTCTACAAACATCGAAACTCACTACGCTACCGAAACAAAATCAACGCAACAGAGCTTTCAAAGCATATCTGGTACCTGCGAGACAACAACGTCACCAACATGGAAATAAAGTGGTCAATCCTGGACAGAGCGCCTGCCTTCAAAAACGGCTCCAAAAGATGCGAACTCTGCCTCGCTGAAAAATATCACATTATTTTTCAGAAACTCAACCTCCTGAACAAAAGAAATGAAATCTTATCAAACTGTCGCCATGTTAATAAGCACTTATTGTGTAACTTCAAGGCAATACCACCTGACAATTAACACTTCCGCCTCACAAGCATATTTATTCAGTGACACGCCATAGTCCATCAGTCGTCTGATGATTGCGTTAAGCATGAAACACCGTGTAATGACTAGATGTTTTAAATATATCACTATATATATATATATATATATATGTAATGTTTACAACACGAGCGGCCGTGTTGTATTGAATTATGCAATCACGAGCCGAAGGCGAGTGATTGTATATTCAATACAACAAGGACGCAAGTGTTGTAAACAACTTGTGAAATGAATAAATAGTAAAAATCCCTTTGGGATAATCATATTGAGATGCTAATTAGTTACAAGCACTAGTGGTTTGTATGGGGTTTACAGGGGTATACATGTGATGTAATTTCTGAAATTGGATTGGCTGCAAAACTCATGAATTATTAATGAATTTCACAAATATATATATATATACCTGTACATACGTCTTTAGGCATTAACAAGTACTGGTTCTGGGATTGGACAAAAAGGAGAATTACGAACGGTTCTGAAGATTTTTAAAGCCTGTTCAATTTGTCCAGGTATACTTTTGCTTAATATTTAAAATGATACTGCTGTATACTGTATAAGTTATTTTGACATAATTAAGAATAATTATGACAATTGATCATGGCTGTTTAAAAATGCTATCATGACAACATTTTAATATTCCATAATTTATTTTCAGGAATCATTGATGCCTTTGTTGCAAACAAACATTCCATACCAGATCATGGTAAACGACTATTGAAGGTTTGTTCAGCCCTTATTAGACCCTGACCCTCAGAGTTTAGGACAATTGTGATTTATAAAAACTAGGATTATCATCATATTTAAATACAGCCTTTTAACTTGATTTTAGTTACATATGTTTACCAAATTTATTTGACAAGAGCTGTTATTTACTTTTAGGTTGTTTTACGGAACAGAGCATCTAGTGCATCTATTCCAACACCAGTTGTGGAGGGCTTTTGTAATACTGCTGAAATGAGATTAAAAGTTCTACACACTCATCTTCAGACTATTAAAGAAATAGGTAAAATTAACTCTACTCTTCTCCACCTCACTCCACTTCACTTCACTCTACTCCACTCCACTCCATTCCACTTTACTCTACTTCACTCCACTGTACTCCTATCCACTTTACTCCACTTCACTCTACTCTATTCCACTTCACTCCACTCTACTCCACTCCACTCTACTCCACTTCACTACACTCTACTCCACTTCACTACACTCTACTCCACGCCACTCTACTCCACTTCACTTCACTTCACTCTACTCCACTTCACTTCACTTCACTTCACTTCACTTCACTTCACTTCACTTCACTTCACTCTACTCTACTCCACTCCACTCTACTCCACTCCACTCTACTCCACTTCACTTCACTCTACTCCACTTCACTTCACTTCACTCTACTCAACTCTACTCTACTCTACTCCACTTCACTCTACTCCACTCTATTCTACTCCACTTCACTCTACTCTACCCCACTTCACTCCACTCTATTCCACTTCACTCCACTCTACTCCACTCCACTCTACTTTATTCCACTTCACTCCACTCTACTTCACTCCACTCTACTCCAGTTCACTCTACTCCACTCTACTCCACTTCACTCCACTCTACTCCACTTCACTTTACTCCACTCCACTCTACCCACTTCACTTCACTCTACTTCACTCCACTCTACTCCCATCCACTTTACTCCACTCCACTCTACTCCACTCCACTCTACTCCACTTCACTCTACTCTACTCCACTTCACTCTACTCTACTCCACTTCACTCTACTCCACTTCACTCTACTCTACTCCACTTCACTCCACTCCACTCTACTCCTCTCCACTCCACTCTACTCCACTCTACTCCACTTCACTCCACTCTACTCCCATCCACTTTACTCCACTCCACTCTACTCCACTTCACTCCACTCTACTCCACTTCACTCCACTCTACTCCACTTCACTCCACCCTACTCCACTTCACTCTACTCTACTCCACTTCACTCTACTCCACTTCACTCTACTCTACTCCACTTCACTCCACTCTACTCCTCTCCACTCCACTCTACTCCACTTCACCCTACGCTGTATTCCAAGTTTATTCTCTCATATCTTAATATATTTCTTTTATTTATGTTTTGTAACTAGCTAACTTAAAGAAAACTGAACCACCGTGTGAAGCTGGTGAATTTCTCCGTCCTTTAACAAAATGTTTTAGCTCAACAGAAACGTCAAGTAACAAAGCGGACTCCTTTAGGTACATATTATTTTGTCTTAGATAGTGTACATGGCATGATTATATGAGTATAATAAAACCTCTTTTTCATTTATCTTCAAGGTTAACAAATGGTGATGCTAGCACTTATTGGCAGTCAGATGGCCCAGCTCGTTCTCATTGGATCAGGTTTGTTTTACAGAATAACGTTGTCAATTATTAAAACTGTTTTCCTAAAATGAATAGATGATCTAAAAGCCGGTAAAATGATAAGATTTTTGCTGAATAAAATCTGGCATTTTGATCCACAACACTTCATCAGAGCAAATGCAATATTTGCCTTTTTTTCTTTCTGGGACTTTTCTCCGTAAATGCCGTCATAAGAACATTTTTTGTGCAAGACCTTTTGAAACAGTGAATACTTAGCTTTATTTTTTATTTAATTTTGGCAGATTAAGAATGAGATCCAACGTTGTTATCAAGGAATTGTCAATAAATGTTGCTTCAGCTGATCAGAGCTACATGCCGCAACACGTTGTTGTCTCTGGAGGACGTAATGAAATTAATTTGAGAGAGCTCAATGATGTGAGAATATCAAGGTACATTTACACGCAGATTTCTGATATACATGAACAGTATATACCATGATCTACCCTAGTTGCATTCAATTTACATGTACGTAATGGACTTCGCCAGTTCAGAGAAAACGTAGCGTAATGTCTGACAAGCTACAATCCGAGAATAATTCATTGGGACACTAAAGCATCAATTAGCTTTCTTCTTGCTTACTTCGCTATCGTGGGATAAATAACGTTGTTTTACCCCTCCCCACCCCCAGCAATCAATGTTGATTTCCAGGGGACACTTCTGAGTCCTAGCAAACAAAAATTCGGTCGCAACCTTGATCGGAGGGGGAAGGGGAGGGCACATGTTAAAGATAAATCGCGTGCGCACAGAAGTCACTTGACATACGCTGTGTCCCAATGTAATTATTCCACGATTGTAGGTAGCGGAACGTCTTGCAACGTACAATAACGTAACATTTTATAGTGTAGCGGAACATCTTATAACATAACTGAACGTTACATATAACGTATAGCGTATAATGTCTAACAGCGTAACGTATTATAGTATACTACGCAACGTTTTATATTGTAGCGTAACGTCTTATAACACAGCGTAACGTTTTACAACGTAGCGGAACGTCTTATAAAGTAGCGCAATGTCTTATGATGTGTCATAATGTTGTAGCAGTCCTAATCTGATCTGAACACGTAGTTTTCTTATCGCGCGCCTGACTTTAATATAGCGAGCGCCTCCAAGAAATCATGGCCAGACCTGAGCCTTCGTAATAGCCAAAGCAGGCAACAATTTATGCATAGGAAAGATTTGATTTGTCATATACCATAAATGAACCAATAGCAATCCGAGTTACTGTACATCCAGTCAATACTCAGTTACTTTATTTAATAACTGTATTTATTATATAGATATCGATGAAATACCAGGTTTCTTTTGTTGCGAAAAAGTGATATCTCCACATGTGAAGATATAGAAGTAATATCTTCACATGTGAAGATATCGATGGTGTCAGCACTAAGAATCCGCTTCGTAACTCCTTATTAGCGTAAACAAAATTGTATTCATTCTAAATTATTTACCTGTGCTACGCTTTGTTCTACAAACTACGGAAATTCTTGTGAAAAATGCCTTCAAAACTTATGGCTTATATGTTGTAATTTGTTGAGTATTTTGCAAATAGAAGTGTTATATAAACTTTGCTCCATTTTACTTATATTTTTTTATAGTTTATCGATATCAATATAATAAACAGAACATTATATGGCCGTGCGGAGATACAAATTTTTTTTTCTCGTGTTGTTTATACTCGAAGATAAAATTCGTATCCGCACGGCCATGTAATATCCTCTATTTATTCTGTTTGTGTACTTTTTCTTCTTTAGTTATGTTACAGGTAGTGTTACGTTGTTGGAAAACGTGAAGGTCCCATATCCAGGTATATATTGTACATCCTCCTTTATTCCACAGTCTTTCATAGCACTGTCATACTACTGAGTACAGTGGAAACATGCTTAGCTAGTAGTATATATATGCAATATATCTTCAGTAGTGACAATAATGTATAATGTTTCATTCAGTTATCCAGATAAACATCAGACGATGTCACAGTGATGGATGCGATACAAGAATACGAGGAGTACATGCTGTGGGATACAGGTAATAACATTTGGAAAACATGCTAAATATATAAGTTAGTTAATCATAATGAATACAATCGCATTCTTTGCTTTATAGGGTTGTGAAATCAAAAGGTGTTAGTGTTTCAGATGCTACTGCAGTTTGGTACTTATCAGTTTTAACTTCAACTGCAACATTGACAATGCCAATGGCGCCTCAGTTAAGAACACAGATTTTAAATCATACCAAGTGAGTCAGATCTTCCTTCCTTCCTTCCTTCCTTCCTTCCTTCCTTCCTTCCTTCCTTCCTTCCTTCCTTCCTTCCTTCCTTCCTTCCTTCCTTCCTTCCTTCCTTCCTTCCTTCCTTCCTTCCTTCCTTCCTTCCTGCCTGCCTGCCTGCCTGCCTGCCTGCCTGCCTGCCTGCCTTCCTGCCTTCCTTCCTTCCTTCCTTCCTTCCTTCCTTCCTTCCTTCCTTCCTTCCTTCCTTCCTTCCTTCCTTCCTTCCTTCCTTCCTTCCTTCCTTCCTTCCTTCCTTCCTTCCTCCCTCCTCCCTTCCTTCCTTCCTTCCTTCCTTCCTTCCTTCCTTCCTTCCTTCCTTCCTTCCTTCCTTCCTTCCTTCCTTCCTTCCTTCCTTCCTTCCTTCCTTCCTTCCTTCCTTCCTTCCTCCTCCCTTCCTTCCTTCCTTCCTTCCTTCCTTCCTTCCTTCCTTCCTTCCTTCCTTCCTTCCTTCCTTCCTTCCTTCCCTTCCTTCCTTCCTTCCTTCCTTCCTTCCTTCCTTCCTTCCTTCCTTCCTTCCTCCCTCCCTTCCTTCCTCCTTCCCTTCCCTGATTCCTTCTTTCCTTCTTGCTCCTTCCCTCCCACCCTTCCTTCCTTCTTTCTTTCCTCTCATTTTTATATTCAATTATTTTTCAGGGTTGCTTTAGGTCACATGGCACCATTATCATTGTCCGTTGCATCTCCTGTCAGACCTATGTTTCTCAGTACTAGTGTTTTAGATGAAATGGAAAAGTTTCTTTACCACTTAGCTTGGTATGTCCTCCTCAGTACTGCTTTACTGCTCAACCACGGACCTTTATAGAACTGGATTATGGCTCCTGTCCAGAAAGCGACCAAACAAAAAATGGTAGATTGACGGATCTTTTCTCTCGTGATAGCGACCGCTGACCAATTCTTATGTGACTGTGGGCTCAGCAGCGCCCGCAGTCCTATTAATACAGTTATAAATGTTATTCAAAGAAAGGTCAGCGGTTACCACTATGGTGCAAAAGATTGGTCACTCTTTGATACAGGGGACCCACAATCGAGTTATATATCGCTCAGTGCGTATCAACATATTCAGTTATAACTCTACATGCTATGATAGACTGCATAGCAAGCATTTCTTACTACTGGGGTAGTAATGTTTTGTATTTTTCAGTTATGATAATTTAGATTCAGAGGGAATGCAAGTTTTGATAGAATTTTCATTGGCAAGAGGGAATCTCGGAGGCATTTTTAAAGTATTAAAATTACTATATGGTATGTACTAGACTGCAACTATTAAACTAGCCAACTAATCAGGCTTTTTACCGAAACCTATTTTATATGTAATTAAATAATAGTTATTTATGGTAATAAAGATTCTTCTTCTTCTGCAGCAATATGATATTAATAGTGGTAATATTATTTACCATACGAGTATCTTATCATTTTGAATTGTTAATGAATTTGATAAATATAACATAATTCTTCAGATAAATATAAAATATAAAGTTTAGGGGAATTACGTTCAAAATAAATAAAGAAAGCAATTTTATTTATTGTTTTTTGTAGATAATTTGGATTTGAACTTTGCAGCAAAGAATATTGTTCGTTCATTAGTAGACGAACAAGAAAAGGCAATTCAGAGACATGGTATATTGTATTGTACATTTTTTTGTATCTTTGATAATTTCAATATTATCATCAACTAAATTTTCATCTTGATGCCTTCTTCCGCTAAAATTAGCTAACTATTCACAGGAAATGACGTCAACCCAGGGACGCGCAGAGATTGGTTTAACACAGTGCAATACGAAGAGAGTTTGCTCTGAACTTTGAACGGACTTGTTTAGAGAAATTTTACTCCATTTTCCAAACTTTCACTAGTGTTCAATCACTGTGTAACATATTGCTTGGCCCTGGGTCAAGTATTACACTAACTAACGACAGCTTCCACAGCAAGAACTAACAAAACATTACAAACTTCAAGCTGAAAGTACTATACTAACTAACGACAGCTTGTACAGCAAGAACTAACAAAACATTACAAACTCCAAGCTGAAAGTATTATACTAACTAACGACAGCTTGTACAGCAAGAACTAACAAAACATTACAAACTCCAAGCTGAAAGTACTATACTAACTAACGACAGCTTGTAGAGCAAGAACTAACAAAACATTAGAAACTCCAAGCTGAAAGTACTATACTAACTAACGACAGCTTGTAGAGCAAGAACTAACAAAACATTACAAACTCCAAGCTGAAAGTACTATACTAACTAACAACAGCTTGTACAGCAAGAACTAACAAAACATTACAAACTCCAAGCTGAAAGTACTATACTAACTAACGACAGCTTGTACAGCAAGAACTAACAAAACATTAGAAACTCCAAGCTGAATGTACTATACTAACTAACGACAGCTTCCATAGCAAGAACTAACAAAACATTACAAACTCCAAGCTGAAAGTACTATACTAACTAACGACAGCTTGTAGAGCAACAACTAACAAAATATTAGAAACTCCAAGCTGAAAGTACTATACTAACTAACGCATGTTCTAAGGATTTAGGGTGAAGGAAAATTCGAGTGTAGAATATATACATTTTAAGACCAAACCGGGAGCAGTTGCGAAAAATGCAACTACACAGGCCCTCCGGCAGGAATTGAACCCAGCTTGTAGAGCAAGAACTAACAAAACATTACAAACTCCAAGCTGAAAGTACTATACTAACTAACAACAGCTTGTACAGCAAGAACTAACAAAACATTAGAAACTCCAAGCTGAATGTACTATACTAACTAACGACAGCTTCCATAGCAAGAACTAACAAAACATTACAAACTCCAAGCTGAAAGTACTATACTAACTAACGACAGCTTGTAGAGCAACAACTAACAAAATATTAGAAACTCCAAGCTGAAAGTACTATACTAACTAACGCATGTTCTAAGGATTTAGGGTGAAGGAAAATTCGAGTGTAGAATATATACATTTTAAGACCAAACCGGGAGCAGTTGCGAAAAATGCAACTACACAGGCCCTCCGGCAGGAATTGAACCCAGCTTGTAGAGCAAGAACTAACAAAACATTACAAACTCCAAGCTGAAAGTACTATACTAACTAACAACAGCTTGTACAGCAAGAACTAACAAAACATTACAAACTCCAAGCTGAAAGTACTATACTAACTAACGACAGCTTGTAGAGCAAGAACTAACAAAATATTAGAAACTCCAAGCTGAAAGTACTATACTAACTAACGACAGCTTGTAGAGCAAGAACTAACAAAACATTACAAACTCCAAGCTGAAAGTACTATACTAACTAACGACAGCTTGTAGAGCAAGAACTAACAAAATATTAGAAACTCCAAGCTGAAAGTACTATACTAAGTAACGACAGCTTGTAGAGCAAGAACTAACATAACATTAGAAACTCCAAGCCGAAAGTACTATACTAACTAACGACAGCTTGTAGAGCAAGAACTAACAAAACATTAGAAACTCCAAGCTGAAAGTACTATACTAACTAACGACAGCTTGTAGAGCAAGAACTAACAAAACATTACAAACTCCAAGCTGAAAGTACTATACTAACTAACAACAGCTTGTACAGCAAGAACTAACAAAACATTACAAACTCCAAGCTGAAAGTACTATACTAACTAACGACAGCTTGTAGAGCAAGAACTAACAAAATATTAGAAACTCCAAGCTGAAAGTACTATACTAACTAACGACAGCTTCCATAGCAAGAACTAACAAAACATTACAAACTCCAAGCTGAAAGTACTATACTAACTAACGACAGCTTGTAGAGCAACAACTAACAAAATATTAGAAACTCCAAGCTGAAAGTACTATACTAACTAACGCATGTTCTAAGGATTTAGGGTGAAGGAAAATTCGAGTGTAGAATATATACATTTTAAGACCAAACCGGGAGCAGTTGCGAAAAATGCAACTACACAGGCCCTCCGGCAGGAATTGAACCCAGCTTGTAGAGCAAGAACTAACAAAACATTACAAACTCCAAGCTGAAAGTACTATACTAACTAACAACAGCTTGTACAGCAAGAACTAACAAAACATTACAAACTCCAAGCTGAAAGTACTATACTAACTAACGACAGCTTGTAGAGCAAGAACTAACAAAATATTAGAAACTCCAAGCTGAAAGTACTATACTAACTAACGACAGCTTGTAGAGCAAGAACTAACAAAACATTACAAACTCCAAGCTGAAAGTACTATACTAACTAACGACAGCTTGTAGAGCAAGAACTAACAAAATATTAGAAACTCCAAGCTGAAAGTACTATACTAAGTAACGACAGCTTGTAGAGCAAGAACTAACATAACATTAGAAACTCCAAGCCGAAAGTACTATACTAACTAACGACAGCTTGTAGAGCAAGAACTAACAAAACATTAGAAACTCCAAGCTGAAAGTACTATACTAACTAACGACAGCTTGTAGAGCAAGAACTAACAAAACATTACAAACTCCAAGCTGAAAGTACTATACTAACTAACAACAGCTTGTACAGCAAGAACTAACAAAACATTACAAACTCCAAGCTGAAAGTACTATACTAACTAACGACAGCTTGTAGAGCAAGAACTAACAAAATATTAGAAACTCCAAGCTGAAAGTACTATACTAACTAACGACAGCTTGTAGAGCAAGAACTAACAAAACATTACAAACTCCAAGCTGAAAGTACTATACTAACTAACGACAGCTTGTAGAGCAACAACTAACAAAATATTAGAAACTCCAAGCTGAAAGTACTATACTAAGTAACGACAGCTTGTAGAGCAAGAACTAACATAACATTAGAAACTCCAAGCCGAAAGTACTATACTAACTAACGACAGCTTGTAGAGCAAGAACTAACAAAACATTAGAAACTCCAAGCTGAAAGTACTATACTAACTAACGACAGCTTGTAGAGCAAGAACTAACAAAACATTACAAACTCCAAGCTGAAAGTACTATACTAACTAACAACAGCTTGTACAGCAAGAACTAACAAAACATTACAAACTCCAAGCTGAAAGTACTATACTAACTAACGAAAGCTTGTAGAGCAAGAACTAACAAAACATTACAAACTCCAAGCTGAAAGTACTATACTAACTAACAACAGCTTGTACAGCAAGAACTAACAAAACATTACAAACTCCAAGCTGAAAGTACAAAACTAACTAACAACAGCTTGTAGAGCAAGAACTAACAAAACTTTACGATGTTTTAGGTGTTAAATTAACGGTGAGTTTCGTTGGTTGTGATGGCGGGACAAGAGATGCGAACACTCATCCGACAAAAGTTTTATCAGAAAACTGGTTGACAGAAGGTAACAATAGGAACTATATTCTTAGGTTGCCATTTTCTGTTAGTTTTCGTTTCACTATGCTATATATTTAAAACATTTGCAGTACGTGTTTTATCAGATCTAAATCACTCGGCTATTACTTCGTATTTTATACACTGAATATTTGTTCTTATTTTTCAGCATATTACTCGGAAAACGGCAAAGTGAATCTGAGTATGGCTTTTAGCAGTGAACATTCAACTACTATCCAACTTACTAAAATTGCTCTGAAGGTAATGACTTGCTGCCCCAGTGATGGAGCCAGCTTGATCTGGTAGGGGGGATCTCACTTCGCTCGCTCAGCACCCCCCCCCCCCCCAGGCCTACGGTGTGAGGCGTGACCGAGGCAGGGTGGAGCGCCGCTGAGGGAGCTACGGCAGGGGTCTGGGGACACAGCTCCCGGCAGGGTCCAGGGGCCAAGCTGGTGGTGGGGTAGGGGGGCGAAGCCCACCAGAAAAATTTTTTCATACCTATGAATACCTATGAATCATATGATAGCTAATATATGAATCATATATCTATGAATCATATGATAGCAGATAGCTATGATACCTATTGTTTGAATGCGTCCTTTAATGTACTTGGATTTGACAAGGCAATTGGCACCTCCCCCTGCACCTCCCTTGGCCAAGGCCAGGGTGGGTGTGACCCCCCTGCACCCCCTGTGAATCCATCACTGTTTCTGCCACAAAAATATCCTGTGAATCTCAGAAGTTCTTTTATAAATAAGCAGGATAGAAAAGACAAACAAGAGGGCCCTCAGTGATGGCATATACCTCAGCCAGCGGGTTATTAGAAATGTTTGAGAAGAAAACAAACCATCCCATGTTATGAATGAATAAAATGCTTGACTGCACTCATGTTAGAAAAAATGTTTGCATGAAATAAGGATAATGAGCGCAATCAAGCATTTATTCTACACGGAGAGTCTTGTCAGATTTTATTAAATTCTTATCCAAATCTCAACCAAATTCAACTCAATCTTTCCACAAACTTTCAAGAAAACCTGTGCAGTAGGTAGGCAGGCAGGCGACAGACGGACGGACGGACGGACGGACGGACGGACGGACGGACGGACGGACGGACGGACGGACGGACGGACGGACGGACGGACGGACGGACGGACGGACAGACAGACAGACAGACAGACAGACAGACAGACAGACAGACAGACAGACGGAGAGACAGACGGACAGAGGGACGGACGGACGGACGGACGGACGGACGGACGGACGGACGGACGGGCGGGCAGACAGACAGACAGACAGACAGACAGACAGACAGACAGACAGACAGACCACTGATCTATATACAGACAGACAGACAGACAGACAGACAGACAGACAGACAGACAGACAGACAGACAGACAGACAGACAGACAGACAGACAGACAGGCAGACAGACAGACAGATGAAAACATAACTTCTACCTACAAACTTTGAAGCTTTTTTTTTAGGTTTCCAAAGGCGCAAACGCTCCTCGTTGTGGTCTTGTATTTATTAATAACGAAGTTCAAATGTAAGTTTTTGGTATTCAGCTTTATCAACAATCTTTAAGATACAAGCTGTTAATAGCTACAGCATGAGCAGCGATCTGTATCTGATTTACAAAGCGAGCTGCAAGCAAGCCGTCGTAAATCAGATACAGATCAGCTGCGAATCAAGTTGGAGTGACTTTAGCTAAGTAAATTGAGAAAAAAGTTCATGTAAATCACGACAAATCTGTCTGTATGCGATTTACAGATATTGATTAAACATTCATTTCTTTTGAATTTTCTTCATGAATTTTTAATGAATTTGTTCGATCAGAAAGAATTATTAATGATTGGGATAATATCTCTTATATCTCTTATGTTTTAATTAATTTACAGAAATAATGGCGAACTTGATGTCAGTCATCTTAAGAAGTACGATAATTGGAACAATACGGATTATCAAGAATATCTAAAGAGGTTAGCTGAAATAGTAAATTTAGTTTGAGAAAGATTTGTCCATAGACCAGATTTATAATGAGTAGTGCTTATTGATCACGTTTTCAAGGTATAACTTAGTACCTGACTTGTAGCTAATGTTCTGGTTGTTTGCTTTTTCTCAGAACGTATCGACAACCACCAGCTGAGGATGAACCTGTTGCATTTTTTACCATGGACAGTGACTGGTAGATTCCCTGCATTACTGGTTATCTCTTGGTGTTGGTGATGGTGATAGTGATGGTAATGGTGATGGTAATGGTGGTGGTGATGGTGGTGTTGGTGACAGTGATAGTGATGGTAATGGTGATGGTAATGATGGTGATGATGGTGGTTGTGATGGTGGTAGTGATGGTGGTGATAGTGATAGCGATGGTGATGGTGATGGCGATCGCGATGGCGATAGTGATAGTGATAGCAATATTAGCGATAGCGATATTAGCGATAGCGATATTAGCGATAGTGATTGCGATAGCGATAGTGATGGTGATGGTAATGGTGGTGGTCATGGTGGTGGTGGTGGTGATGTTGGTGATGGTGGTGGTTGTGGTGATGGTGGTGATGATGATTGTGTTGGTGATGATCATGGTGGTGGTTGCGGTGATGGTGGTGATGATGGTGTTGATAGTGGTGGTGATGGTGGTGGTGGTGGTGGTGATGATGATGGTGTTGATAGTGGTGGTGATGGTAGTTGTGGTGACGATGATGGGGGTAGTGGTGATGATGGTAATAGTGATGGTAATTATGGGTGTAGTGGTGATGATGATGGTGGTAGAGATAATAGTAATGGGTGGTGGATATAGTGGTCATGATAGAAATTATGGTGGTTAAGATAGTGGTGGTGGTGATGGTGGTGATTGAGAAATGATGAATGGTCTGAATCTTTGTTCTACTACACTCACATGTTGCGTTTGTTTGATCTTATTGTCGTTTACTTTTCTCACTGCAGGGATGAAGTTGATATTCCTCTTGATAAAGCTTCAGTAGGCAAGGTAACTATATATTTGCTATAAACTTCTAACATTGTGAGAAAATAACTTTTGTAGTGAAGGAATGATGGTGGTCATTGATGGGGAGGATAGTGGTGATGGTGATGAAGATGATGATGGTGGATGATGATGGTGGTGGTGATTGTGTTGGTGATGATGATAGTGATATTGGTAATGATGGTGGTGGGGTGATAATGATGGTGGTGATGGTGAAGATGTTGATGGTGATGATGGTGAAGATGATGATGATGATGAAAATTATGGTGATATTTTAGTGATAGTGGTGGTAATGATGATCATGATGATGGTGGTGGTGATGATGGTGGTGGTGGTGATGATGATGGTGATGATGAAAACTATGGTGATGATGGTGGGTGTAGATTATGGTAGTGGTGGTAATAGTGGTGGTGGTGATAAAGGTGATGGTAGTGAGGATGATGGTGGTGGTGATGATGGTAGTGAGGATGATGGTGGTGGTGATGATGGTGGTGAGGATGATGGTGGTGGTGATGATGGTAGTGAGGATGATGGTGGTGGTGATGATGGTGGTGAGGATGATGTTGGTGGTGATGATGGTGGTGGTGGTGGTGATGATGAAAACTGTGGTGATGATGGTGGTGATGATGGTGATGATGAAAACTGTGGTGATGATGGTGGTGGTGGTGGTGATGATGATGAAAACTGTGGTGATGATGGTGGTGAGGATGATGTTGGTGGTGGTGATGATGGTGGTGGTGGTGGTGATGATGAAAACTGTGGTGATGATGGTGGTGGTGGTGGTGATGATGGTGATGATGAAAACTATGGTGATGATGGTGGGTGTAGATTATGGTAGTGGTGGTAATAGTGGTGGTGGTGATAAAGGTGATGGTAGTGAAGATGATGGTGGTGGTGATGATGGTGGTGAGGATGATGGTGGTGGTGATGATGGTGGTGGTGGTGGTGATGATGGTGGTGAGGATGATGTTGGTGGTGATGATGGTGGTGGTGGTGGTGATGATGGTGGTGAGGATGATGTTGGTGGTGATGATGGTGGTGAGGATGATGGTGGTGGTGGTGGTGGTGATGATGAAAACTATGGTGATGATGGTGGGTGTAGATTATGGTAGTGGTGGTAATAGTGGTGGTGATGATGAAAACTATGGTGATGATGGTGGGTGTAGATTATGGTAGTGGTGGTAATAGTGGTGGTGGTGATAAAGGTGATGGTAGTGAGGATGATGTTGGTGGTGATGATGGTGGTGAGGATGATGGTGGTGGTGATAATGGTGGTGGGGGTGGTAGTGGTAATAATAGTAGTGATGATGATTATCATTGTGTGGATAGTAGTGGTGATGATTGTAGTGGTGGTGGTAGTAATAATGATGGTAATGATGCTTGGTTTGTGCTTTATTTTGTTTTAGTTTATTATTGTTAAGTTCATGGGTGCTAGAGGTGAAAAAGCTGAATACTTAGGCATTCTTGGAATACAATTTTACGGCTACGAGAAAACCATAGATGCGGTTCAGGATAGTGAGAATTGGGTATGTCAAAAAAAACCTTTTAATATTCTTCTTATTCTTATTGTTATTTTATTTTATTTGACTTATTTTAATAATTTTTTGATTATTTTACTTGTAAATGCGAATATACTTTTTATAATTATGTTATTTTAGAAAACTTTATCCTGCGTAACAGAGAATGAACAGATTTCTGGTTCTGCGTTGTTTCTGCAAGTTCTGCTATTTTTGGATTGTATTCTTGGTTTGGTAAGCTTTTTGTTTTGAGATAGTCTTTACTAAGTTTACGATTAATTGCAGTGGATTGTGTAATATGTTTATGGTTTTAAAGTTAATAGTTTGAACGTGGAAGTATTGGTACATATTTTGTTTTAGAAATTATGTGGTAAAAAGAAGAAAGATGCCGCCGAAGCAAGCGAAAAGGTAATGTAGGATCTTGCTCTTGGTATTTTATTTTATTTTATTTTATTTTATTTTATTTTATTTTATTTTATTTTATTTCATTTCATTTCATTTCATTTCATTTCATTTCATTTCATTTCATTTCATTTCATTTCATTTCATTTCATTTCATTTCATTTCATTTCATTTCATTTCATTTCATTTCATTTTATTTCATTTCATTTCATTTCATTTCATTTTATTTTATTTCATTTCATTTCATTTCATTTCATTTCATTTTATTTTATTTTATTTTATTTTATTTTATTTTATTTTATTTTATTGATTTTTTTTTATCTTCCTTTGCTCAGTCCTCGTTTTTCTTCGTAGGAACCTCGACTTGATATGACTAAAATTGCTTTAAAACATTTGTGGGATGTTTATTCAGCAATTATGGCCAGGTATAGAGATCAAAATCATCATGTATCTTGCAAGATTCACGAGCAATGAATATTTTTTCTGCACCAGGACATTTCATTATCCTATAGAACTTAAAGTTTTTTGAGTATTTTATAGTCCGTTTCAGCTTGCTTTTGAAATCCGATACGTATAATTGAAATGAACATTCCGAACTACGTTGCAATGTTCCGAACTACGTTGCGAGGTAGATATAAATTTAAGTCGGCAATTTGTGTCTGCTTAACCAAGTATCTATTATTATATTCTATGCAATAAATAATCTTCTTCTCCGTGATTTTACCAAAGGAATGCAATTCAAAGCTTATTAAATTCGAACTTCACGACGAACTCCAAAACGAACTGCGCGAACTTCCGTCCCAAGTACCCAACCTTCCAACGAATGTTGACAAACGAATTTCAAAGGCAAGCTGTAACTGACTATAATACGTTAAAACAATAATATTCCAAAGCAATTTGCAAAAACTTGTATAGCTAGAATTCCATGTTACAAAACTTTGAAGTAAACGCGGTACTTTCTAATTTTTAGAGAAGACGAAAATAAAGTATTTGCTTCAGCTCTTGTGCTCAGACTGTTTCACCAAGCACTGCCATTCCTCAGACACGATGGACAAGAAAAAACAGATGGAGATGTTAGTAGGATTCATAAATCACATTATTAAGTAATATATCATACATGAGGAGGAGTGTTTCATCAGGATATCCAAACACTGAGACGTTTGTTGAAGACCGAGGCGAAGCCGAGGTTTTTGAACAAACTTTGAGGTGTTTGGATATCCTGATGAAACACTCCTCCGAGTGTATGCTATAGCATCTCAAACAAATCAGTATTTTAAGAGAAAATCAAGGTAAAAGTTTGCTTAATTTATGTAATTTCTTCCTCTGATATCCAAACCACCGACACGGTACTGATTTCCTTTGTGTTTTCCTCATGAATTATTAATGACACTGAGATGTACTGTTTAATAAACGAGCAGGAGTGTTTTATCAAGGCAGACACGAGACGATAAACGACTGTTTGATACCTGATAAAACACGAACTGCGAATTATTTGAACGACTTTTGAAAATAAACGTAGGTTTATTGACGTATTAGTCTATAACCATTCTCTTATTTTTCACATGCCTCGGTTTCTTTTGTTCTTTTAGGGGAATATATTCAATAGCTCCTGGCAAAACAATAGATTAATATTCCCCTCTAATATTCCCCTCTAAGGCTTTAATATTCCCCTCTACCATTCCTTGCTATAATATTCTCCTCTCCTATAATATCTTCCCGTCTAATATCCCCCGCACCACTCCTTATCTTATGAAATCCTGTGAACCTCGCGGATATCCTCGGGGATATGTGTTTATTCACCTCGGGCTTTGCCCTCGGTGAATAAATCACATATCCCCTCGTGGCCTCAAAATAACCTATACTTACATTCCTTTCATCACTTTAGTCAAAGGAGCTCTCGGCTCGTATTTTTAAACATCTTTGCGAAGTTGTCGATGATACCAAAGGAAAATATCCCAAGAAAATTGTACGAGTTGCTAAGGAGATAATTTTAGATGGTATGTAAGCATGCTGTATTTTTGAAATCAACTTAGTGCATCACAGTTTACGAGCAAAAAGGTTCTCGCATTTCTTGTGGTCAAGTGTGGTTCTGGAAGCTAATGTGTTGTGTTGTTTTTTTCCAGGAACCGAGGTGTTTTTCCCAGATGCTGACACCAGACGAGGACATTTATTGTCAATGGTCGATGAAGTTATGGAAGAAAAGAAATTGCAATCTCTTGCTTTGACTTTTGAATCACTTTGCAAGTTCTTCAGTAACAAAGATGCTAGTGGTCTTCTTGGTCTTCCTACCATCTTGCCCCAGGTAGTACTGTACTTCCTTCCTTCCTTCCTTCCTTCCTTCCTTCCTTCCTTCCTTCCTTCCTTCCTTCCTTCCTTCCTTCCTTCTTTCCTTCCCTTTCCCTTCCTCCCTTCCTCCCTTCCTCCCTTCCATCCTTCCTCCCTCCCTCCCTCCCTCCCTCCCTCCCTCCCTCCCTCCCTCCCTCCCTCCCTTCCTTCCTTCCTTCCTTCCTTCCTTCCTTCCTTCCTTCCTTCCTTCCTTCCTTCCTTCCTTCCTTCCTTCCTTCCTTCCTTCCTTCCTTCCTTGTTTCCTTCCTTCTTTCTTTCCTTCTTTCCTTCCTGTGTATTCTCCCTGACCGTTGCTATGTCAATCACTCTATTTTAGGTTGGATTCGATATTCAGTCTGTATTATCAGTGATGTCTACCCTTGTGTCAGTAGCTTATCAAGAGGTAATTGTACAAACGAATGCTAACTGAGAAATAAATTAGATTGCCTATATGATTTATAGTAAATTAAACACCCGTCAGTTCATAATAGGGACTTTAAGACTCAGACAACGGACTACGGCTACGGTAGAAAGTTTTACAGTGGTATTAAATGGTAGTGTATTTATACATTCAAATTTCAAGATACATAATCGCACGGACTCGTTTTGTTCTTAAATTCTTGAAGAAAAACGCTTCTTCAATCTATGTTAGTCGCGAGAGTAATATTAAGCTTTTCTAAGGTTTCTGTAGTGACCAGGTTCCGCAGTGTCTTTACAACGTAAAAATGCTTTTTCTACGTTCAGCAGAGCCACGATGGCGTTAAAATTACTCTTGGGACCGTCATTTGCAAAAGCTCTTTGTATATGACACAAAATTCTATTGTTCAAACACGTTGCCGTCGTCGTAGTCGTTGTGTTTTCTTAAAGTCCCTATTAGGGACCTTAAGATGCTAGGACGACGACGGCGGTTAAAAAGCAATTCAAATTTCAGCATTAAAAAGAAGTCACGGTTAACTGACTACTGTGTTCAATACTTGAAGCTTGTTTAAAAATTTTCAAAGTGTTAAAACGGTTGCAGTGTCTGTGTTAAGGCAATCTCAGACAACGGTTCTCATCACCCCACGAGTCAACGTCGTCCTGAAGACGTGAAAATGCTCTGAGTGGGCGTTGTATACAGAGTGAGGACGGTGTTCAGATTATTCTTGGGACTAGAAATTATTCATTATCTTTGTTTTGCAAGAATGCTCTTGTGTGAAGGACGTCGTCCTCGAAGTTCCCGTCGTAGATCTTAAAGTCTCTAATATCGTCGACACCGTAACTGCGTAAAGTTAAATAAAAATTAATCATCTTAACCTAACCACAAGAGTGTACATCACCCTGAATTATCCTCCTCTTATTCTAGTGTCAGTCCTCTCTTCAAAACGATTACGATCATGACGAAGACAGAAAAACTTCAAATCTTGTGCAATTATTAAGCGCAATGCAGAAGAGTTTACTCGTGTGGTCCAGTAGTCAACTTCTATCTGACAATGAAGCGGGAAAACAAGTGGCAATTGATGTTGTTATCCAATGTAAGATAGTTTATAATAAAGCTTTCTAAAAAAACATGTACATTCTGGATTTTATGCTTTCTATAAAGTGATATTTTCCCATTTCATAGCGAAATACCTGATTATTCATTTGAAATAACTTTTCTTTCAGACACGTCACTAATTGCAGAAAATACCTGTCTTTCACTCAAATGCATAGATCATTGCAAAACTAAGGTTAGCTTAGTGATTAGATTAGCTAAAGGAGTAAGTATTTTTTATTAAAGGTCTTCTCCGTGACATTTTTCTTATTTTTTTTTTGTATTCTTAGGATGAAGCAGTGACTATTTTGGAACATTCCTTTGTAGCGTATACTTTTAGACAAATGGTAAATGTAGAATGTTTTCTACAAATTTCAAGTGAAATAATAAGCGTTATTTAATTAAAGTTACATTTAGCTATATTTATTGTTTAATTAGATACATTTCGTTACATTTCGTTACATTTAGTTACATTTCGTTACATTTCGTTACATTTCATTACATTTAGTTACATTTCATTACATTTCGTTACATTTCATTACATTTCGTTACATTTAGTTACATTTAGTTACATTTCGTTACATTTCGTTATATTTCGTTACATTTCGTTACATTTCGTTACATTTAGTTACATTTCGTTACACTTAGTTACATTTCATTACATTTCGTTACATTTCGTAACATTTCGTTACATTTCGTTACATTTCGTTACATTTCGTTACACTTAGTTACATTTCATTACATTTCGTTACATTTCGTAACATTTCGTTACATTTCGTTACATTTCGTTACATTTCGTTACATTTCGTAACATTTCGTTACATTTCGTTACATTTCGTTACATTTAGTTACATTTAGTTACATTTCGTAACATTTAGTACATTTCGTTACATTTCGTTACATTTCGTTACATTTAGTTACATTTAGTTACATTTCGTTACATTTCGTTACGTTTCGTTACATTTCGTTAATGATTCAAGCGGTTCTTTAAAAGGAAAGGCCGAACAATCAAGCAAATACTAATGGCACACACGCAAAGTTTTGTGGGAGAAGGGGTTTGGGGTGAAGTACTCCGATTGTCTAAAATTGTGGTCAAACATCATCCCAACGACTCATTATTACATGGCCTTAGATTGTTGTCCTGGGGTATATAATCCCCATTAGGACTCTGCTAATGCCCTAGGGGTAATAATCCCCGAGTAGGACATATCCTGCCAAAGGGGTAGCGACCCCCTAAGACATCGACCTGAACCAAGGGTCATAATCCCCTTGGACAGTTCTTACGATTCGACTGATCATTATATTTACATAAAATAACCTGAGTCTATGGGCTTGAAGGTGACCATTGGGAGCACTTCATCCCCAAACCAGAACTTTATTTTTTACAGCAGGAACATAAAACCGTCAAGAATATATTATACCAATGAATTATTTACAAAAATAGTTGCAAGTTCTTCAAATTATCTGTTCGTTCGTGGAGAAACATTACCACATGCTTCCCGGTGTCCATTGTTCAACACAACATAAAGGAAACTAGGCTAAAGATCTGCTATGAAATGATATTGGCAGATTACTTCCACGTATATACCAATATTTTTCGTTTCGAAAATATTTGCGTAAGTGCAACTTTGAAGCGGTGGGTGGGTGGGAAAAAATTCCTGTGTAGAGCTTACAAGTAGCTTTCAATGTAGAGCTCTTGGATAAAGTGATTCATTTTGGCGCGTTTTGAGCTTATATGTGACTCTTGCGCGAATTGTAATTGGTTAGTTTTCCCGCCGAAGAGAGAAGTAATGTTCTAATTGGTTAGTAAGTGCCGTATCACTTGTCTTTCACGTGCACTGGCAAGCTGGGAGAAAACGACCTTTAGAACTATCTGGCATATATATCGGTTGTTGATAGGTGGGAGTAACACCTTTGCCAACCTTCCTGTTCAAGGTTTTGGCACAGCTTGTAGTGAACGTTGTCTCATTAACTTTAATTTATATATTAGCACATATAAATTGGCTTTACATTTCGTTACGTTTCGTTACATTTCGTTACGTTTCGTTACATTTCGTTACAGTTCGTTACATTTCGTTACATTTAGTTACGTTTCGTTACGTTTCGTTACGTTTCGTTACATTTCGTTACATTTCGTTACGTTTCGTTACATTTAGTTACATTTAGTCACATTTAGTTACATTTAGTTACATTTCGTTGCATTTCATTACATTTAGTTACATTTAGTTATATTTCGTTACATTTAGTTACATTTAGTTACATTTAGTTACATTTAATTACATTTAATTACATTTAGTTACATTTAGTTACATTAATTACATTTAGTTACATTTAGTTACATTTCATTACATTTCATTACATTTCATTACATTTAGTTACATTTCGTAACATTTCGTTACATTTAGTTACATTTCGTTACATTTCGTTACATTTCATTACATTTAGTTACATTTAGTTACATTTAGTTAAATGTGGTTACATTTGTTGTTTAATTAGTTGTATGTATTGGATAACAAGCCTCATTTTTTGTTAAATGTTCTACTTTGATTTCTTTTCTTTAGATCTTGTTTTTAAATACATTTTCTGCTATTGAAGAAATTTGTTTCCCTGTCTTATACAATCTTCAACCAGTCGCTGTTGAAATCCGAAGAATCGCTGAAGATCTTCCACGATATTTTCTAGAAGTAAATTTAAATTTAAAATCTCTGCAGCTTACCATCTCAAAGATTATTTACGAGATGAAACGTCTTAAGTTTTTCTTTGTTTGTTATTTATTTAGTCTAGTTCATCTGATCACATCAAGAATGATCGAGTAATCTTGAGGACATGGGATATGGAGTCATCGCATAATTATGAAAACAATCAAAATTTTACGAAGGTACCGAGTATTAGAGGGAGAAGAAAGGAGTGAAGAAAGAAGGATGGTGTGAGGGTGGGATGGTGTGGAAGTTAGGATGCCGTGAGGGTAGGAAGATCTAAAGAAAGGAATTAGGTACGAGGGCTGGAAGGTGTGAAGGCAAGGATGTGTGAGAGTAGGAAGGTGTGAAGTTAGGAAGGTGTGAAGAAAGGAATTAGGTGCGAGGGCTGGAAGGTGTGAAGGCAAGGATGTGTGAGGATAGGAAGGTGTGAAGGTAGGAAGGTTTTAAGGCAAGGTGTAAACGTAGGAAGGTGTGAAGGTAGGAAGGTTTTAAGGCAATGTGTAAACGTAAGGAGGTTTGAGGGTAAACGGAGGAAGGTGTGAAGGTAGGAAGGTTTTAAAGTAAAGAGGTGTGAGGGTACGAAGGGTCGTGTGATTACAATGTTATGTACTTTCTTTTTAAGGTTTTTACATGTCCTGGATGCAGTGAGTTTCTTGTGCAGTTTGATCACAGATGTGAAACAGAAAGAAGGTAGTTTATGGTGTAGCTTGTTGTTAGATTATTTTTCTATTTTATTTTGAGTGTAAATGTAAATTCTCATGTAACATTTATTTTAAGAATAGGCACAAAATATGCAAGGGCCCCTAAGCAACCAACTCACTCACTCACTCACTCACTCACTCACTCACTCACTCACTCACTCACTCACTCACTCACTCACTCACTCACTCACTCACTCACTCACTCACTCACTCACTCACTCACTCACTCACTCACTCACTCACTCACTCACTCACTCACTCCCTCCCTCCCTCCCTCCCTCCCTCCCTCCCTCCCTCACTCACTCACTCACTCACTCACTCACTCACTCACTCACTCACTCACTCACTCACTCACTCACTCACTCACTCACTCACTCACTCACTCACTCACTCACTCACTCACTCACTCACTCACTCACTCACTCAGAGTTGAGGTTTCTCTTACTATAAATGAATTTGTTTTATACGTTAATTATATCATATAAGTATATAAAATAATTAATAATTTTAATTAATAATTTATATTTGGCGCAATTTTTAGATATGATTACTTGGAATTTACTGATTTGAATGGTGTAAAGAAAAGATTTGACCAGAAAGTTGGAACTGATAAATGGCCAATGGTAAGCACCACGAATTGTCTGGTAATTTAATGGTGTTATTTGCCAATAGACGCGCTTGCACGTGACGTGAAACGGTAAATCTGAAGGGCAACTTCATTCAAAGTGTCGACGAGCAAATAATCAATGAATAATAATAGTCCTAGGTTAAAATACTTGTTCACTCTAAGGGAAAAAGTAATGTTTAAAACGTGAGCAGCAGTGTAAACACGAAGTAATAGCCGAGTGTTTTAAATCTGATAAAACACGTACTGCGAACGTTTTAAATAGCTTCAAAAACGTTTTAAATAGTTTAAAGTTAATTAGCGTAGTAATTTTGAAAAATAACGTTGTGTAAGCCGAGAATATCAAAGCTTAAATTTATGTAAATCAGATTATCATTTTATCAGATAAAACCACGGACATGGTACTGATTTCCTTTGTGTTTTCCTCATGAATTATTAACCCTTGCAGTATTTTATTCTGGGTAACGCCAGACGATTTTATTCAGCACAGGGAGAGGTCCAGACCTCAAAGTGTTAGAACCTATCTCTTTAATACTTTGAAGCCTGACGACGAGTCTTTAGTATTTTATTCTGGCTAACGCCAGACGATTTTATTCTGCACAGGGAGAGGTCCAGGCCTCAAAGTGTTAATTAGTCTATAGTGGCGGCATTTTCAATTTTCAATGCGTTGTGCTCTCCCCAGGGTAACAAGATGTCTTTTGGCTTTACAGGAAGTGGTTTTTCAAAGTGGAAATAAATTAGAGTTTCTGTTTCATTCTGATGGAAGCAACAATGAATGGGGATATAAATTCAAGGTAGATTTTTTTATCACTGAGAGGGTTACTCTGAGGAAGGGTTCTGCTGCTCTGCTCGAAAGACGTGTTATTTTCTGCTGCCTGAGGAACGAAAGAAGCAGAAAATGTTTTCTCTCACACTGCTGGGGTGGGTGGGGGGGGGGGGGGGGTGCGGAATATGTCAGCACGTTTTTGTTGTTGCTTCGCCATGCTTGACCTCTAATCCCACCCACCCTTCCCCTTGTAATGCATTCATGGGTTGAAGTTTTAATTGTTAGGTTATGTGGAAAATACGATTGAACTGCTATTAGTCATCCTGTATTTAGTTTATTTCTAGTTGAGCTGTAATAGGTAACAGTAATGTGATGTAAAGCTGTGATAGCTATCTGTGGTTAAATAAAGGTTAAGCTTGCGGCGGATGCTGTAGCAGCTCCCAGCTGTGTGTGAGAAATTAATGTTTTGTTGGTCAAAATCTTGGTAGTTGAATCATCTTTTCACTTTGCTCTATCCAAAACACCGCCTACGCAGCACTCGTAGAATGAATTGTCGTTGTATTTAACAAATAAAACATAAAGCTCCGTGCATATGTACTCTTATAAAGGCACGTTTGACGTCATTTGAACAGGAAAGAAGTTGAGTAGAGGCACGAGGCGATAGCCGAGTGCCTTTACACTTCTTTCGTGTTCAAATGACGGCAAATGTACCTTTATAAGAGTACATATGCACGGAGCTTTATGTTTTATTTGTTTTATAAAATAAGAAGAGGAAAAATCAAACTAAAAGTGAGGTAGTTTAGGAATTTGGCGGGCTTTTCCGCCCAGCTGACGCCATTTTACGTCATTCATGATCTATGTTCTCTTATAAATGCACGGAGCCCAGCCAATCAGAGCGTGCGTAGGGGCACCTTATTTTATAAAGTTCTTTTAAAGTGTATATGAAACGAAAATTAAGTTTGTCTTATTTGAAAGAACTCTTAAAATAATGTGGAATATCAATTTACAGCTTTTTCATGTTTTACTTAGTTCTTGAGATATTTAGACTTATGTGATATTCAAATGAGATACCTTATGGTTCGTTTTTTCACTAATTAAACATATTCGAAAATCGCGAATATTTTTAAGATTATTGAACAAAATCACTCGAAACTTTGCATATTGCTACAGTTCATGCAACTAAACATGAAAGACAAGTTACAAGTGATTTTGATCAATAATCATAAAAATATTCACGATTTTCGAATATGTTAATTAGAAAAAAACGAACCATAATAAGTTATCTCATTTGAATATCACATAAGACTAAATATCTCAAGAACTAAGTAAAATATGAAAAAGCTGTAAATTGATATTCCCCATTATTTTAAGAGTTCTTTCAAATAAGACAAACTAAATTTTCGTTTCATATACACTTTAAAGATTTTTATAGTCATTTTGTTTATTTTTTCTCAGGTTACGGCTCGGGGCTGTCCAGATATTACTCTCTCATGGTTATTTGATTTACAGTTGGGTCTCGCCAGTCTCTTTGGTCTGTTTTGTAGTTCAGTCATGGCAGGGTATCCAAAAGGTACCGTTTTATTGTACTCATTTATTCCCATTTATCCCTCTTACCCACTCCACTTCACCTCACTCCACTCCACTTTTCTCCACTTCACTTCACTTCACTTCACTTCACTTCACTTCACTTCACTTCACTTCACTTCACTTCACTTCACTTCACTTCACTTCACTTCACTTCACTTCACTTCACTCCACTTCACTTCACTTCACTTCACTTCACTTCACTTCACTTCACTTCACTCCACTTCACTTCACTCCACTTCACTTCACTTCACTCCACTTCACTTCACTTCACTTCACTTCACTTCACTCCACTCCACTCCACTCCACTTCACTTCACTTCACTTCACTCCACTTCACTCCACTTCACTCCACTTCATGTTATAATAAGTTACTTTGTGTAAACTAAACCGTTCTTTTGTGACAGATGATAAAAAGAACCCAAAGAAGAAAGAGGAAGGAGACGCTGCTCTTTTACAGAGCAATATTTGGACAACATTATTTCGTGGAGGGTACACGAATAATGGCAAACTACAGAGATCTTTATCTGGTCATCATGTAAGTAGTACAGCAGCAGTTTTTCAACAGCACTGGCTACAGGAGCCCATCTTGGCAGAGCGTGGGCACCCTGTGGCACACTCGATCGTGGTGTGTTTAGGAAAATAATAAAGGGATGAAACACGAATTCTTCCTTGTTTTGAACATCGTTTTAAGCGCCTATAGGTATTAAAATTGTAAGACAATTGAGCGAAGTAGTTGTGATAATGATTCATTTATCAAAATATAATCAAAATGAGGCAAAATCTCACCTTTTAGCCGTGATTTTGCAGCTAAATTACATATCGTATTTTCGAGAGATGTGTTCCGCAAGTAGCTAGGACACTACATCATCGTTGACACTTCGGATAGTTACGAAATCCTACAATAAGCTTTTCGGATAAAGCGGGAAGTCTCAGGATTATTGATTTATTGCACATTCATCTGACTCTGAGTTTCAGTAGGTTTCAGTATTCCAACGGTGGCTCCCGACGATACGAGATGTCCTGGCTACTTGCGGAACACATTCCACGTTGAACGTTTGGTGTTTCATCCCTTATATTTTTTCCTCTCCTTGCCCCCCTTTCCCCCCGTTTTTTCCTTTTTTCCGCCTTTTTCCCGCTTCCGGTAACCGTTTTTCGTTTTTTTAAATCCCCTGCCACAGTCCCCCGCGCGTCTTTCGAGTCTGCCCACGCGCTGCCAAGATGGGTTCCCTGTGCACTGGCTTACCAAGAAGTGCTAGATTCTTCTTCATTTCGCAACCTATTTTTCTCCTCATTACCATTGCAAACTGACTTGTATTTCCACCTCCACCCACTCCCACCTACCTTCACATAATATCTGTACTAGGCAGTTGCGATATATCGATATTTTCGATAAATATCGATATTTCAAAAATATCGATATTCGATATTCGATTTTTTGCATATCGAAAATATCGAAAGTTGTAACTAAACAACTTAATCTCCGATTATTCGGCAATTATTGTTTTCACCGGTGAAGTTTAGACAACGTGTGTATGGCGGCAATTGCGAATTTATGATACAAGTGCGTGGGCAATTGAAATTAAAAGCGAAAACAGAGAAACTGTGACCACAGAAGATCACCAAGCAGCGGCATTGAACGCTTGAAAACAATAGTTTTGTGATGACTCATAAAGATGGAATTCGCAATAATTTGAATAATAATGTTAATGACGCGTATAGTTACGGCAAAGCGAGTATACCTCAAGCCAAGCCAGGCAAACATGTTAGTGTTTCTCGCAGAAAATTTATAAACATTATATACATTAAACAATCGTACTGTGAAACCACTAGGCTTGTAAATATATCTTTAAATTTTCATAAACGGATAAACCGTTGTTAATAAATCTTTGAGATGCGTATACATGCAAGTTGACTAAATTACGTTTTCTCATTTGCATAATTCGATATAGTCGATATTTTTTTTTCGATATCGAATTTTTTTCAATATCGCAACTGCCTAATCTGTACCTCTATCTACCTCCACGTGCCTACTCCCATCTCCACTTTTGCAGTTTTAACGTGTCTTATTATAACATTGCAGGCTACTACATTCAGCGCTGATCACAATGTCCACACATTTGCCGAAGGTATGGCAACGGATACAACCGGAAAATGCCACGAGCTCCTTCAAAGGTAAACACTAATTTTTTGCATTAACTTTAAGTTGGCAATGAGAGGGAACACGCTAATAGTGCGTGTCACTCATGTGCAACCTCGTCCCCAGGGCATTTTGCCTCCACGTTGGGAGTCGGCGAAAATGGCCCTGGCATCGGCTGGTCACGTGACACCCAGAATTTTGGGGTGTTTTGGCAAGAAAATTTATGCGGTCTTTGTGTTTCTTTTTTGTATAATACGTATACATGAATAATAAATAAGAAATATTTAACGCTCTGCCGAATCACTCATGTGAACCTTTATCATAAATGCAACTGGCTAGCATTATTCATCATGATACTCCCCACGATTATCCAGGATACATTTAAATGTCGGGAAGAAACATATATCTAATGTTGTTCTTGACTTTAACCAAAGCTATCGTTACAATTCTTTGGATGAACTTCGCAGAGTGGATTTATTGCAATTCATATTTTGATGAATAAATTATACTGTATCTGAATTAATCAAGTTTTTAAACCGGCCAATCCGATTATAGAATCGACCAGCCGACGCCAGGGCCATTTTCGCCGACCTCCCAACGTGGAGGCAAAATGCCCTGGGGACGAGGTTGACTCATGGTTTTCGTGCCGGCACAAAAGCTATCCGGTATGGTGTGAACGGGGCCTTACAGACTTGAAAAAGTAACTGAGTCCGGTTTGGATCAATTTTAGATGTCAAGCTGAATGTGGAGAGCCTTCAATTGGCGGGAAAAGTGTTGATGAAGCTGTGCGAGCTGTGTTTGCTGCACTTGTTTGGCATTCTCAAAGATTACGAGATGAACTCACATTGTTTGGTAAGGGGGAGGGAGGGAAGGGAGGGAGGGAGGGAGGGAGGGAGGGAGGGAGGGAGGGAGGGAGGGAGGGAGGGAGGGAGGGAGGGAGGGAGGGAGGGAGGGAGGGAGGGAGGGAGGGAGGGAGGGAGGGAGGGAGGGAGGGAGGGAGGGAGGGAGGGAGGGAGGGAGGGAGGGAGGGAGGGAGGGAGGGAGGGAGGGAGGGAGAAAGGGAGGGAGGAAGGAAGGAAGGAAGGAAGGAAGGAAGGAAGGAAGGAAGGAAGGAAGGAAGGAAGGAAGGAAGGAAGGAAGGAAGGAGGGAAGGAAGGAAAGAAGGAAGGAAGGAAGGAAGGAAGGAAGGAAGGAAGGAAGGAAGGAAGGAAGGAAGGAAGGAAGGAAGGAAGGAAGGAAGGAAGGAAGGAAGGAAATGTTCCAGAATGTCTCTTTTTTATTTCAGCCACAGATTGTGCACCAGAGGTGATTCCAGCTGGCATTTCTGAAGCGTACAAAACTGCAGAGTCGTTGAGGAAGAATTTGGTAAATACATTTTTTGTTTCTGAACTACGCTACTGAATTGTCTGTTCTGGGAAGTGTATTGAACTCTAGAACAACTCTTAACATGCACATCGCAGTTGGATATTAAAACGTTTTCGCCTATTACATTTTTAATCTGGCCATTATGTACTTTAGGTTGAAGCGCGTCAAAAACTGGTTTTACAAGCTGAAGAAGGCAAAGAGAAAAATGGAAAGACTGTTGTTCCTGACGATGTCAGTAAGTAGCTTGTGAATCCTTCGGACAATGACTTTCTTGACTTGAGAATGACCGTAGTGGCCGTCAAAAATGAGGTTATTTCACTTGATTACATAGCATGTTCTAGGGATTATAGGTGAAGGAAAATTCGAGTGTAGAATATATACATTTTAAGATCAAACCGGGACCAGTTGCGAAAAATGCAACTACACAGGCCTTCCGGCAGGAATTGAACCCACGACCTTGCGATTCTAGTGCAATGCTCTGACCACTGAGCCACGGAGGCCGTTGCCGAGAGCTTGATCGCGAGTTCTGTATACATTAAGGTGGTAATGCCAGGAGAGAGAATTGGGTTTATTAGAAGTAATATTGGGCATTTCACTCGATTACATAGCATGTTCGCATTACCACCTTAATGTTTACAGAACTCGCGATCAAGCTCTCGGCAACGGCCTCCGTGGCTCATTGGTCAGAGCATTGCACTAGAATCGCAAGGTCGTGGGTTCAATTCCTGCCGGAAGGCCTGTGTAGTTGCATTTTTCGCAACTGGTCCCGGTTTGGTCTTCAAATGTATATATTCTACACTCGAATTTTCCTTCACCTATAATCCCTAAAAATGAGGTTACTTCTACCAATAATACGATTTCCTTTTTCTTTTAGTCACTAGTTGTAAAGAGAAAGCTTTGTTCCTGCTCAAGTTTTCAGGATTAACAAGAATTTCTTCTTCAAGCGATGTATGTTTCACCCTCACTGTCGTACGTTGCTTATGAGGAAACTATAGAGCTGGTAGATGACCTGAGGCACCAGATGTTTCCCTTCAA
>OZ036011.1:11296393-11321393 GCA_964035015.1 Corallium rubrum
GGACAGTGTGAGGTGTTATACTGGAGATCCTGACGATGAAAGGTTAGTAACTGAGTACTGCCATGAGCCACAACGATCGATATAGGAGAAGAACGTGTGCCACTTTGATTTAAGTGAATCTAAATAGGCTTTTACAAGGTTTCGGGGGGTAACACTTTGAAGCCTGGACCTCTCCCTGTGCTGAATAAAATCGTCTGGCGTTAGCCAGAATAAAATACTAAAGACTCGTTTTCAGGCTTCAAAGTGTTAAAGAGATAGGTTTTAACACTTTGAGGCCTGGACCTCTGTGTGCTGGAAAAAATCATCTGGCGTTATACTGAAGACTCGTCGCCAGGCTTCAAAGTGTTAATAAATTTTTTAGAAAGTATTTTCCCAAACTAATATTCATTTGCTTGGTAATTCACTCTCTCTAGTCCTTGTTCAATGGCATTCTCGTGCATCAGAGCCTACTTACTGCATTTCCTCGACATAGAATGGAAGGTATGCTCCTTCATTTTAGAGCCTGTTTATTCCAGCCTGCCTGATTTCCAGGCTAGAATTCCGTTATGCTATGTTTTAGTGTAGAATGTTTATATGTATATATTTTTCTTTATTTTCAGCCTTATGATCTTGATTTTCTGAATGACATTAATCTTCCTGAATTCTTTTTGGCAACTACGAAAGGTGAGAAGCCTTCTTCATCTTTTTTTCATCCATCCATCCATTCATTCATTCGTTTATTCGTCTATTTATCTATCCATCCATGTATCTATCCGTCCATTCATTTATCCATCCATCCATTCCTCCCACCCTCCCTCTCTCCCTGTCTCCCTCCCTCCCTCCCTCCCTGTCTCCCTCCCTCCCTCCCTCCCTCACTCACTCACTCACTCACTCACTCACTCACTCACTCACTCACTCACTCACTCACTCACTCACTCACTCACTCACTCACTCACTCACTCACTCACTCACTCACTCACTCACTCACTCACTCACTCACTCACTCCCTCCCTCCCTCCCTCCCTCCCTCCCTCCCTCCCTCCCTCCCTCCCTCCCTCCCTCATTCATTCATTCATTCATTCATTCATTCATTCATTCATTCATTCATTCATTCATTCATTCATTCATTCATTCATTCATTCATTCAATTTCGTCTTTATTTCAGCTACCGTGAGTGCTCTGCAACAGAACAGTACTGAGATATCTGATAAACGTGAACTTGAGGAGTACAAGGAAAACATGGCGTGGAAAACAGAAGCTACGAAAGGTTTTGACGTTTGGTGGCAAAGAATGAAAACTGATGTGATCAACCCAGACGAAGAGAGAGTAAGTTTAATGACATGATCCCTTCAGGTAGCTTTAGGTAGCTGGATTAAAGTTACTTATCTTTCATAGGAAGCACAAGTGATTATGAATTTACAACCTTAGCTCAGCTCCATCTGAGCAGCGGTAGCTTAATGGTTAGAGCGTCTAACCAGTTATTAGAAGGTTGCAGGTTCGATCCGTATCTGGAGCTTGAGAGAATTTTCTGAGTAATTGAGCTTGATGAACGTCTACCAAACGTCTTACATTAGGGGAGCACGGATGGCGTGTGCTGTTAGGGCACTGCCTCTCACCAATAGTTAAGCCCGGTCGGACGGGGTTAGTACTTGGATGGGTGACCGTTTGGGAATAACCCCGTACTCCGCCAGCTTGGGACTTATGTGAGTAGAGTTTAGTTGGTCTCTCCTGTGCTCTGAGGGTTTTTCGCCGGGTTCTCCGGTTTTCCTCCCTCCGTAAAATCAACACCTGGGTCTTAGTTGTCTACACATAGGATTTGGTGTCAATTGGGACGAAAGTTCTGTTCCTCTCTCCTGCCACACGTTAAGTGGAAATTTAATAAATTAAAATTAATTAATTCAAAATTCAAATACACCAAGCTCACAAAGATACCACATGCACTACATGCATACATATATCTTTGTTACGACTTCTTTTTTTTGTTGTTTTTTTTAGAAATTACATTTGTTCTTGAGTCGTTTTGCTGAACTGTTTCAAGTTAATGTATTTTGTGATGGTTGTAAATCTGCCCTCACTGGGCGAAGATATCGATGTCTGAATTGTTTGGAAGTCGATCTTTGTCTTGCTTGTTTCACTGGTTAGTATATATACGATTAAATATTTAATTTTTTTGAACTGTGCTTGTCAGTTATTGAGTTTGAGTCCTTATCAGTTATTGAGTTTGAGAAATTTTGTTCTGTTTACTTAAAGTGCCTATGAAGCGAAAATTATTATTATCTTAAATGAAAGAACTCTCAAAACGATAAAGTAACATCTTTTGCAGATCTTCGTTTCCGTGCCTCCTTGTTGAGATATTTCGATTTTTTGATATGCAAATTAAACACTCTGACGTCACACGTGTATAATGAGTTATCAGAGAAGGTTCGGTATCTTTGCTATTATCAAACGAAATCAATTAAAAATCTGTATGTCTAATGCTGTATGCGAAATAGACGCACAGGATCGGCTTCGAAGTGATTTCGTTTGATAATAGCAAAGATATAGAACTTTCTCCGATAACTCATTATACATGAGTGATGTCAAAGTGTTTAATTTGCATATCAAAGAAACTGAAATATCTCAACAACGAGGCACGGAAACGAAGATCTGCAAAAGATGTTACGTTGTAGTTTTAAGAGTTCTTTCATTTAAGACAATAATAATTTTCGCTCCATAGGCTCTTTAACTCAATAACGTTGTGTCAATGTTTTCAGGTGATGTCAAGCCTGATGGACATACAAGTGGTCACGAAGTAGCTGAGTTAAGGTAAAGTGACGTGTGCGTCCTTCTCATAGTAGTAGCCGCTGACCTTTTCCTAAATGAATTTTTATAATGCATTGATCGGACTGTGGGCGCGGATGAGCCTACAGTCAATCTAAAATAAAGGTCAAAATGCAGTCAGCGGTATCTACCATGAGAGCAAAGGACATCTAGATCCACTTTGGCCATTTTTATATCAATTTTCGATAATCTAATTTTTTTTTAAAAAATTAAACATCGGTGTAAAATCGTGTACCTTCACTTGAATAATACATATCGTCATTAATTTTGATGTTTAAACTATTTGAATGATTGTGGAAGAGCAAAGTGTGCCTAAACTGTTCATTTTCTCTAAATATCTAGGTGGAAGTGTGATCATTGCCGTGGGTTTATCATTGGGACTCGTTTTCATTGCAATGAGTGCGAGGATTTTGATTTGTGTCTTGGTTGTCAGAGTGCTGGAACATGGCCAGATACGTAAGTAGATAAATTGGACATCATGGATATCATCTTATCTTACCAGACATAGTTTAACGCTATGTTCTAAGGATTTTAGGTGAAGGAAAATTCGAGTGTAGAATATATACATTTTAAGACCAAACTGGGACCAGTTACGAAAAATGCAACTACACAGGCCTTCCGTCAGGAATTGAACCCACGACCTTGCGATTCTAGTGCAATGCTCTGACCACTGAGCCACGGAGGGCGTTGCCGAGAGCTTGATCGTGAGTGCTTTATATATTAAGGTGGCAATGCCAGGAGAGAATTGGGTTTATTAGAAGTAATATTGGGCATTTCACTCGATTACATAGCATGTTCTAGGGATTTTTGGTGAAGGAAAATTCGAGTATAGAATATATACATTTTAAGACCAAACCGGGACCAGTTACGAAAAATGCAACTACACAGGCCTTCCGGCAGGAATTGAACCCACTACCTTGCGATTCTAGTGCAATGCTCTGACCACTGAGCCACGGAGGCCGTTGCCGAGAGCTTGATAGCGAGTTCTTTATATATTAAGGTGGTAATGCCAGGAGAGAATTGGGTATATTATAAGTAATATTGGGCATTTCACTCGATTACATGGCGTGTTCTAAGGATTTTGGGTGAAGGAAAATTCGAGTGTAGAATATATACATTTTAAGACCAACCTGGGACCAGTTGCGAAAAATGCAACTACACAGGCCTTCCGGCAGGAATTGAACCCACGACCTTGCAATTCTAGTGCAATGCTCTGACTACTTAGCCACGGAGGCCGTTGCCGAGAGCTTGATCGCGAGTTTTGTATATATAATAAGGTGGTAATGCCAGGAGAGAATTGGGTATATTAGAAGTAATATTGGGCATTTCACTCGATTACATAGCATGTTCTAAGGATTTAGGGTGAAGGAAAATTCGAGTGTAGAATATATACATTTTAAGACCAAACTGGGACCAGTTACGAAAAATGCAACTACACAGGCCTTCCGGTAGGAATTGAACCCACGACCTTGCGATTCTAGTGCAATGCTCTGACCACTGAGCCACGGAGGGCGTTGCTGATAGCTTGATCAATCAATCAATCAATCAATCAATCCAATCAATCAATCAATCAATCAATCAATCAATCAATCAATCAAAACAAACAAACAAACAAACAAACAAACAAACAAACAAACATTTGTTCAAGTTACCCTGTATAGTACTTGCAGGAGATTCGAGAGGTTAGCCCTATGTGAGAATATTGATAGCGAGTTCTTTATATATAATAAGGTGGTAATGCCAGCAGAGAATTATGATAATATATAGTTTATAATAGTTAAAAAATTTTTGAACGTAGCTTAAAAAGTTACTGTTCATGACCCAACGTTTCGACACTTTGATCTAGTGTCTTTATCAGAGGTGATCGTTGTGAAGACAGGTCCCATATTTATACTCTCATAGAACCATTCATGACGTTATCTATCAACAAGATGCAAATAGGACACTATTGGGGAGCACGGGTGGCGTGTGCTATTAGCGCGCTGCCTCTCACCAATAGTTAAGCCCGGTTAGACGGGGTTAGTACTTGGATGGGTGACCGTCTGGGAATGATCCCGTTGTCGAGCTTAGAACTGTAAGTAGATTTGTAGTTGATCTCTCCTGTGCTTCGTGGGTTTTTCGCCGGGTTCTCCGGTTTTCCTCCCTCCGTAAAATCAACAGCTATAGGTCTTAGCTGTAAATGGAGGACCCCACCAGCTCTGCTGAAAAACTTATCCTCCTTAAATAAAGAAGAATAAGAATAAGAATATGGTTCTATTAGAGTATAAATATGGTACCTGTCTTCGCAACAATCACCCCTGATGAAGACACTAGATTGGAGTGTTGAAACGTTGGATCATGAACAGTAACGTTTAAGCTACGTTCAAAAAACGTTTTAAGCCAGAGTAGCGTTAAACTATGTCTGATTCTTCACCTGGCTGCGTTGGGAATTTATTTGTTGATCTTATCTTACTTTTCGCTTTTCGTTTCTGTATTTTTAAACTACTCGTATGTTTGAATAAAGTATTATTGTTACCTTATTATGTTGTGTATTTTTTAGTCATTTAACAACGCATGCAATGACAAAGTATCCTAAAAAAACAGGTAAGCTTCGTGCTTTATGACGATTCCTATCACCTTTCACGCCTTGTTTCACTGGTATAATTTTTGCTAAAAAACTACACGTTTAATGCTAGTTTTTCTATTTTTTAGATCTGTCGATGGCTCAACGTATTCCGGCGTACACTCATACTCATGCTTGGTTTCAGTTTGCAGTGCTCAGTTTGTCTCTTGCCAATATTCTCAATGATCCAGTCTCAACAGGTAAGACAATAAAGTTTTTTCGTATATTTTTACTCTACAAGCCAGCGATGGATTTACAGGTGGTGCGCACCCCCCCTGGCCTTGGCCAAGGGGGGTACAGGGGGTGCCAATTGCCTTGTCGAATCCAAGTACATTAAAGGACACATTCATTCAATGTCCGTGTAAACCTCATGCTATCATATGATTCATAGGTATATGATTCATATATTAGCTATCATATGATACATAGGTATTAATAGGTATAAAAATAATTTTTCTGGCGGGCTTCGGCCCCCTACCCCCCAGCCCCACCACCAGCTCCACCACCAGCCCCACCACCGGCTCCACCACCAGCCCCACCACCAGCCCCACCACCAGCTCCACCACCAGCTCCACCACCAGCCCCACCACCAGCCCCACCACCAGCTCCACCACCAGCCCCACCACCAGCCCCACCACCAGCTCCACCACCAGCTCCACCACCAGCCCCACCACCAGCTCGGCCCCTGGACCCTGCCGGGGACTGTGTCCCCAGACCCCTGCCGTAGCTCCCTCAGCGGCGCTCTACCCTGCCTCGGTCACGCCCCACGCCGCAGACCTTTTATATTATGAAATAAAGAAATTAGCGAAAATTTCATTTCATAAGCACTTTAAGTGAAAAGTTCTAAAGATTACGTTTTAATTTACAACTTTCTTCTTAGATATGTACGGTGATTATCTCTACACTACTGGTGTTCTTCATGGCAAGTGCCTCGTTCTTATTACAAAATGTTTAAACGAAGCTTTGAAAACTGCAGAAGGTGCGTGAGGGAACACTAGCAAGTGTCGAGTATGATTAGTATATATGTATATTTATCAAATTCATTAATAATTCATGAAGAAAAATCAAAAGAAATGAATATTTAATCACTATCTTCAAATCGCATACAGATTCGTCCTGATTTACATAAACTTTTTCCTCAATTTACTTAGCTAGAATCACTCCAACTTGAAAAATAGTTTGAAAACATGGCTATTGAGATGCAGCTCGCCTTGTAAATCAGATACAGATCGCTGCTCATGCTTTATCTATTACATAAAAATTATTGAAATATTAAAATCTTCATGCAATAATTGTTTTGTTGTTTTATTTCCAAGTTGAAAGAAAGTTGGAGGAGAGTAAGAAGATGGAGACGAAGGATGAGGAGTTATTGAAGTCTGAAGACAAGAAGACAGAACCAGGTACATCAGACGAAGGCGTTGTGTCTGAGAAATCAACGGAAGAAGTTTCTGAAACTTCGAAATCCGAAGACGTTACGAAGGAGACTGCAAGTGGGAAAGCCACTGTTGAAAGTGATGAGGTTATTGGGGGCGAAGCAAGAGAAGAGAATTCTGAGAAAACTAAAACTGCTGATGCAGAGTGTTCTGGAAGTGTTTCTGTCATGAGTAAAGAGCCACATGTTGTTTCTGACTCTGTGTCCAATAGCTGTGAAGACAAGGACGAAACACAGAGAGAAAAGACAGAGGTTTTGAAGTCTAATGTTGTTGAGGAATCAAAGAAAGAAACTGAGCGAAAGGAACCCAGGGAAGTAGAGGAATCCAAGGAGATCGAGGAACACACGGGATCAAATGAATCTAAGGAACTTGAGGAACTCAAGGAAGGAGAGGAACTCAAGGAAGGAGCGGAACTCAAGGAAGGAGAAGAACTCAAGGAAGGAGAGGAACTCAAGGAAGGAGAGAAACTCGAGGAAGGAGAGGAACTCAAGGAAGGAGAGAAACCCAAGGAAGGAGAGGAACTCAAGGAAGGAGAGGAACACATGAGATCCAAGGAACTTAAGGAACTAGAGGAACCCAAGGAAGTGAAGGAACACAAGGGACTAGAGGAACCCAAGGAGTTAGAGGAACCCAGGGAAGGGAAGGAACACACAGGATCAAAGGAACTGGGGAAACCAAAGGACCTAGAGGGACAAATGGAACCAAATGAGAAAACGGGACTGCAAGATTCCAGTTTGCATAGAACGTCTGACGCAAAACTGGAATCCAAGAGTTGCGATAAATTAAAAATTGAATCAGATTCTGGCAAAGATTTAGAAAAGGAAGAGGTTTCTTGTGAAAAAATCGACATAACTTTAGACAAAACTAAAAGCACTTCTGATGTGAAATTGGAACCAGATTTAGATAGGAATCTGGAACAAGCAAAAATAAGTTCTGAAAATAACGACGTTACTCTCGAAATCAGCAAGGATTCTTTAACTGAAACAACTTGTGACGCTAGTCCTGGTACTTCGACTGCTGAGTCTTCTTCTAAGGTAGTACAGGAAGTCCCCTCTAGCGTTGTAGGTCCTGGTGAGAAAACTGATATTGAGAACAAAGAAAAAGACACAGCAGATACAGACGTTAAGAAAGATGGAAGCAAGAAATCAGACCCTACTGACGACACGCTGGAATCTGGAGCCAGTGGGAGCCAAACGAATGAGGTTGTTGCTATGGCTACTCCACGTACGAAAGACCAAGGTGTATGTACGAGCTTTTCTCGCTCACTTTCACCTGAAAGAAAGAAATTGACTCAAGAACAATTAGACTCACTGTTTGTCAAAGAAACTCAGGAAAAACTCTTAGGTTTAATTGGAGCCATGCTGCCTCAGGATTCCAAGGTAATTTCTACTGTAATTTTAATAGGAGTCTGGGAACTAGTATTGCACATGCGCAAACAGCGATCTTATTAAGTTAATTATTTATGTATTTATTTATTTATTTATTTATCTATTTATTTATTTATTTATTTATTTATTTATTTATCTATTTATTTATCTATTTATTTATCTATCTATCTATCTATCTATCTATCTATCTATCTATCTATCTATCTATCTATCTATCTATCTATCTATCTATCTATCTATCTATCTATCTATCTATCTATCTATCTATCTATCTATCTATCTATCTATCTATCTATCTATCTATCTATCTATCTATCTATCTATCTATCTATCTATTTATTTATTTATCTATTTATTTAAGGTTCATTATTTTTTGTTTTGTAGTTGTCTCACTGGACAAATTACAGTGCTTCTACCGAGAGCTTCCTTATTACAGAGTTTCTTCCAATTCTCTTCAAGATTGTTAGGTAACAAGATTATGATCATTATATATATATATATATATATATATATATATATATATATATATATGTATAATTGTCGCAATGGATGAACCAGGCGGAAATCTAATTTTGGTAAGAAATATTATTGCCCAGCATACTGCTTTAAACAAAACCATAACACAAAATAATTTAAAAAAATTTTTACTAACGTTTCGTTACTACACGTAACATCATCAGAGTGATAAATATACATACATGAAGGTGACTTAAATAGCTTAACTAGTTACATAAATAGAAAGTGATAAGGTGACAGACAGACAAGGTGACAGAAAAGATGGTGTAAGACAAATGAATTGTCAAACTGGTGAAGAGACACCACAGCGTTTTGTTTTTTTTTGTTTTGTTTTTTTTCTTTACGCTGTGGTGTCTCTTCACCAGTTTGACAATTCATTTGTCTTACATCACCTTTTCTGTCACCTTGTCTGTCACCTTATCGCTTTCTATTTATGTAACTAGTTAAGCTATTTAAGTCACCTTCATGTATGTATATTTATCACTCTGATGATGTTACGTGTAGTAACGAAACGTTAGTTAAAATTTTTCAAAATTATTTTGTGTTATGGTTTTGTTTAAAGCAGTATGCTGGGCAATAATATTTCTTACCAGAATATATGTATAATATCAGTCAACACTAATCCAAAGAGTAAAAGGCACTACAATCATAGAATAATTAATTGGGACATTTTCCGTGGGAGCGCGATTTCTGACGGCATCGTAACCTCTTTAAAAAAAACAATCTGTCGCCTGCTCCAAACCACCATCACAGGTCTTCCTCTACCCCCACAAGTCTACCCTCCCCCCCACGATCCACAAGTCTACCCTCCCCCCCCCCCCCCACGATGCAATGTTGGTCCCTGGGGGTAGGCCTTACCCGCACCGCATTCCATGTTTGTGAACCAATATTGTATGGTGGGGGGGGGGGGGGGGGGGGGAGGATAACTTAACTGTGAAAAATGCAACTTTGCTTAGAAGTGACATTGTTGCAAGTTGTCCCAATGTAATTATTCCATGATTGTAGCTTCTAAATCTTCCAATATTTGTTCTTTTAGATCTCCGGATGTGCTGTTTGAATTTCGAAATATGACCATAGGTGTTTTGGGAAAGTATCTTCAATGCATTTCACCAGAGGTTAGTAAGGACAACTGATTTGGCTCAAAGTATGCATGCGTAATGAACTCAAAGGTTACTCTGAAATAACTAAGGTGGAGCATTCACATGAAGATTGGGATTAAAGAAATACCAAATGGTTTTCCGTGTTTGGATACTCTGATCCAAACACGCGGGAAATTGCGAGACTGGAGAAAAGCGTAACAAAACACGAGCCGTAGGCGAGTGGGCGAGTGTTTTTACCTTTTCGAAAGTCGAGCAATTTCCCAGGTGTTGGTATTTCTTTTATAAAATAATCACAAGTGAATATGATATACTGTCCGGCATTTAAAAAAAATCGTTATGGTGGGAATTTTCCGTGTTTGGATACTCTGATCCAAACACGGCAATTGACCAATCAGAGCTCGCGTAGTATACATGTTATTTTATAAAACTCTATCCTTAGGGTCACCATATCACAAGTATTGATCGCTCGTTCAGACTATTTCTATCCCCAAGTTATCTCGGTCTCATCTGAACGGTTTACTTTTCAAACGGGCTTTCTCACGGGTGGCGTGTGCTGTTAGGGCGCTGCCTCTCACCAATAGTTAAGCCTAGTTGGACGGGGTTAGTACTTGGATGGGTGACCGTCTGGGAATAACCTCGTTCTCGAGCTTGAATTTCATGTGAGTAGAGTTTAGTTGGTCTCTCCTGTGCTTTGAGGGTTTTTCGCAGGGTTCTGCGGTTTTCCTTCCTCCGTAAAATCAACACTTAGGTCTTAGTTTATGTCGTGCACTTTTAACATGAGCCTCTGGCTCGGATGATTGGGCGACCACATCCTGTGCTTACGACGTTAAATAAATCATTACGTTAGCCATTACATTACGTTAAACATGGAAATTAACTAACATTGAGATATCTAAGCGATAGGGATAACCCTACGCCCCACCCCCACCCCCAAGATACTGACTCGCCTCATGTGAACAAGCCCTCAGTATATTCTTCTTTCTTTGGTATAGTCATGTGACAAAGGAATCATCAGTATTAATGAAGTTGACAATGATGCCTCTTGTTCGAGTGAAGATGAAGAGCACGGTCGACAAACTGTCAAGTGTCTGTTTAAGTTTGGAGCAGAATGTTTAGCGAGGTATTGTACTACTTGTTCGTGATCATTCAAATGAACAGAAATCACGTTGTAATCCAACGCCGCGTTTGCCTTTGCGGTAATAATGGGCGGAATAATAAGCGGAACTCACGTGATGATCAGCGGAAATCACTTGATGAGCAGAATAATAAGCGGAACTCACGTGATGATGGACGGAAATCATGTGGTAGTGAGTGGAGATCACGTGGTAATGAGCGGAGATCACGTGATAATGAGCGGAGTTCTCGTGATAGTGGGCAATGATCGCGCGATAATGAGCAAAATTTACGCTATAGTGAGAAGAAATCACGCGAAAATTAATAGAAATCAGGCGAAAATGAGCAGAAATTACGCCAAATCTTTAAAGTTGAAATTTCTGATTCTTTTGTTTTGTAGATCCGATCTGGAGTCTGCGTCAAGTGTTGCATGTTGTCTTCAACAACTTTGGCAATCTTCGCAATGGCAACCAAGCATTACGTTTCAAATAACTGAATGTCTTCGTTCTCTTACGACAAACTCAGAACATCCCAAGCTTGATGCCGTCTTTGGTGTCCTGGTTTTTGCTGGATTTCCTAATGTAAGTGATTGTACTGCGCTGTACTGCACTGCACTGCACTGCACTGCACTGCACTGCACTGCACTGCACTGCACTGCACTGCACTGCACTGCACTGCACTGCACTGCACTGCACTGCACTGCACTGCACTGCACTGCACTGCACTGCACTGCACTATACTGCACTGCGCTATACTGCACTGCGCTATACTGCACTGCGCTGCACTGTACTGCGCTATACTGTACTGTGCTGCGCTGCGCTGTGCTGCGGTGCGCTGTACTGTACTGTACTGTACTGTACTGCACTGCACTGCACTGCACTGCACTGCACTGCACTGTACTGTGCTGTAATGCACTGCACTGCACTGCACTGCACTGCACTGCACTGCACTGCACTGCACTGCACTGCACTGCACTGCACTGCACTGCACTGCACTGCACTGCACTGCACTGCACTGCACTGCACTGCACTGCACTGCACTGCACTGCACTGCACTGCACTGCACTGTACTGTACTGTAATGTACTGTACTACGTCTCATTGTTGGGTTTTTTTATAAGGTTCTTCAAATGGGTTCTCGAGTTGAAGTCAAAGAACAAGGCAATGAAACAAAAGAAGTCATCGCTCTTTCTTACTCTACTACTAAAGCTTGTGCAGTCGTAGTTGATATTAATTCCAGGAAAAGAAAAACTGTAAGTTACTTCATGGTCGAGGGAGTTTTATTTATTATCCGTTCTGATGATTTTAATTATTTTCTTCAAGGTAAAAGAGTCTAATTTGCAAGAACTGCCTTTTCTCATGGAATTGTATTGCACTTCTCTATACTCTACGCTGCTTACAATAGCACGCGACATCTTGCAAGCTTTGAAGGAGCAAGGTAAAGGAGCAATGAAACTGCTTTAGATGCATGGCAACTAATTGTAACAGTCGAGCTGACTGAATACAATGAGCCAACAGGTCATTCCGCTGACTGTTTCTTGTTTAACATGCATCTAAACCACGTTGGCATTTGATGACAGATAAAAATGGTTACGCTTGGTTTAACTTACGCTATCTTTGTGTGTAGGTGATCAGATTTCCATTGAAAGATTGTGGGTGTTGTATTTAGTATTAAAAGTAATGCTGTCAAATTTAAAGGTATTGTGAATACTGTTTATTTATTTTCTTGGTCTTTGATGTGTAATGGGGAGCACGGGTGGAGTGTGCTGTTAGCGCGCTGCCTCTCACCAAAAAGTTAAGCCCGGTTAGACGGGGTTAGTACTTGGATGGGTGACGGATTGGGAATGACCCCGTTGTCGAGCTTGGAACTCATGTGAGTAGAGTTGTAGTTGATCTCTCCTGTGCTTCGAAGGTTTTTCGCCGGGTTCTCCGGTTTTCCTCCCTCCGTAAAATCAACACCTACATCTTAGTTGTGATCCGTGGTCTGAACTGTGTCGTTGGGGGCTGCCTGGAGCGCCTTTGATATGCCTCGACACGGCCATGTTGATCTGCATCCTTCGCAATTCAGCCGCTGGCTGCAAGTAAGGATGATTAGACCCCAGTCCTTTATAATGGCTGACATTGTTCTAATTCTTTATACTTTATTTGTGTTATATTTGTTTAATATTAGGGAAGTAAATCGTCAGATCTTAGAAATGAAATAGTGAATCATACTTTGATGCCGTTATTGGTCTACGTTGCTTGTCAAGGAACTGAACTCAGTCGAATGTGGCTTCTTCGAGATCTCGAGGTAGTGACGTCAGTTTATCATTTGTTATGCCGTTGCTATGGTGACTGCTGTTATACCATGCTTTATTATATAGATGGGAGTGTTTTACTAAGAAATATACAGTGACATATTTTCCATATCCTCACTAGTGAAGATATCGATCACGTGATTAAACATTTTCCCACCTTCATTGAATCTATATAATAAAAAGAAAATTACACGCTGGCTTGAAGATATGAATTTTATCTTCTTGTGGTAAAAACAATATTTTAGTCATACGCTACGCTCATTCGTAAAATAGTGTTTTCACCACTCGAAGATAAAGTTCATATCTTCGCACCACCGTGTAATATCCTCTCTATATATGATGATCTATCAAACCTCTGGGGGTGCATATTTAATCGTGGTGGTTGTAGAGGGTGTTTATTAGAGACTAGACTCTTGATAGAGAGAGGCGCGGATAATGTAGGATTGGTTAGGATAATGTAGGATAGGTTAGGATAATGTAGGATAGGTTAGGATAATGTAGGATAGGTTAGGATAATGTAGGATAGGTTAGGATAATGTAAGATAGGTTAGGATAATGTAGGATTGGTTAGGATAATGTAGGATTGGTTAGGATAATGTAGGATAGGTTAGGATAATGTAGGATAGGTTAGGATAATGTAGGATAGGTTAGAATAATGTAGGATAGGATTAGGATAATGTAGGATAGGTTCGGATAAGATAGGGTAGGGTAAGTTAAGATGAGTTAGAGCTGCAAAAGTCAGGTTAGACAATCAAAGAAATTAATTTCTGGGTTTTTTTGTGTTAGATTTTGTCCATTAAATTGTACAAGAAACAACTGGGTGGTGGAAAGAAACCCCAAATGAAGTTAATAAAAACTGATGACACTGCCGATGAAAACCAGGTTGGCACTTCTGATCCAGCTCCATCTTTTCTGCAGGTGAAAAAATAATTTTGATGCAAACACTGTTGTTAAATTCCTCCTTTCCTTTCCTTTCCTTTCCTTTCCTTTCCTTTCCTTTCCTTTCCCTTTCCTTTCCTTTCCTTCCTTCCCCCTCCCTCCTTCCTTCCTTCCTTCCTTCCTTCCTTCCTTCCTTCCTTCCTTCCTTCCTTCCTTCCTTCCTTCCTTCCTTCCTTCCTTCCTTCCTTCCTTCCTTCCTTCCTTCCTTCCTTCCTTCCTTCCTTCCTTCCTCGCATAATGATTGTTATTTTAGACCTTCCAGGATGCCATACAAGCTCCTTTGGCTCTCCTGGAATCTCTGTTTGATCGAGATGGCCAGGCTAGAATATTGGAAGAGGTTCAACGAAGGTACTGCAAATTCTTTTTATGCTGTCGTCGTCGTTTCGACTGTTATTGTGGTTGTTGTTGTTTATGTTGTTGTTGTTTGTGTTGTTGTTGTTGTTGGTGGTGGTGGTGATGGTGATGATGGTTGTGGTACATGGTGGTGGTGTCGTCGTCGTCGTTGTGTGTGTGTGTGTGTGTGTGTGTTTTTTTCATTTTTTCTTGTCTATTTTCTTGTTATAGTCTTAACGAAGGAAACTTGAGAAGACTTCAAAATCAAAGCAGGTAACGGTGAAATAATTGAATTATTTTTTACAATTCTACATAAATTAGATCAATCACAAAGGAAGTTACGACGTTAAGCCCGGTATACATTGAAACAAGTTTCCGAAACTTGTTTCAAAAAATAGAACGGATAAAGGATAAAGGATAAGGGATAAAGGACTGGGTGGCTAATCATCCTTACTTGCAGCCAGCGGCTGAATAGGCGAGTTTCAGGGTGTTGCGCGCGCATCACTTTTTAAAAGGACTGGCGGGCTCCATTCAAAGTAAACAAGACAAAGACAATGGCGGATGACACTATCAAACAATCTAAACGAGTCTCTGGAAATGTTTGCTGCGCTGTGAGTTGTTTAAATCGTCAGGGAAGAGATCCTGTTAGCTTCTACAGGATACCTGCGGCGAAAAGTCGTCGCAGTGACTGGATAAGGGCTATAAGTCGCGCTGGAAATTGGCGTCCATCTTCCAACACTCGTTTGTGTTGCGAGCACTTTATATTAGGCAAGAAAAGCAACAATCCTCTATCCCCGAACTATCTACCACGAGTATTCTCCCATAAAAAGCCGAAAATAAGCATTCCCAGAACCACCAGAACCAGTACCAGTGGAATAGTTTCTAAAGAGGATTCCAGTGCAGGGGAAAGTAACTCTGGTTTGACAACTGCTAAAGACAAATATTTGGATTGTGAGACTGTATTAGATGGCGAAACTTCAGAAAGGTAAATATCATTATAAGCTTCAGAAGCTGGATATAACAGCGTAGCAAGCTTAAGTTTATTGTGTTTTGTATTTAGCTTTCATCTCAGTCTGGCAGTACTGCCACTTTACGTTCGCTAAATAATGCTGCACACTGTCAAAATTATTATAACAAGCTTAAGGTTTTTGCCTACTGTATAGTATATAATGGTTTCTTTTTAAAGAAGCTACAAATTCATATTTAGCAGCATGCCAGGAAGCTTACAAATGCTATATATCTTTCAGGACCATGGGTGATATCTCATGTACTGATGTTGAACCACCACTGACTCCTACAACTTGTGATGAAACAGTTACCTGGTAAGTTAAAGTCTTGGTTCTACATGTGAGTCTTTGCATATTGTTTACAATTGACATAGAACCCTCATATTGCAAACTTGGGTGTACTAGTATTTTGAACAAAGACATTGTAAAATTGGATTTGCTCTTATGTTATTCATTTTCCATCAATAATATCTCAAACTCCTCATGTACATCCTCATGTATATCCATTAACTTTTGTTTCTAGTAACTAGAATTCTTGATTCTTTTTAGTGACTTCACCAATACATTTAGTGTTCAAACAGCTTATGCACCAGAGACTATGCTAAAAAGAATTAAGGAACTTGAAGATGAAAACAAGGAACTAAAAGTGAAACTGTTGACCTTGGAGAACATTAGAAGTGATTCCAAACTGATGAAATTTTACACAGGGTTTGTTAACTATGAAACATTCATTGCTCTATTTGATTATCTTCAGCCGAAAGCTGAAGCAATGAAATATTGGAATGGCAGAAATTCTGTTGGTGGTAAGCATTACACTTGTGGGAAGAAGTCCGAACATGTCCTGAGCAAACTTGATGAGTTTGTTATGATAATGGTTAGACTCAGACTTGGACTATTGTTAAAGGATTTGGCTGCACGCTTTGGAATCTCTGAAAGTTCCTGCTCAAAGATTTTTACTACATGGATCAATTTCTTCTATTTTGAGCTAACAGCGATGTGCCAATACACATCAAAGGAGAAAACACTAGAGACAATGCCAAAGCAATTTCACAACTTTCCATGCACACGTGTCATCATTGACTGCACGGAGATATTTACCCAGAGGCCTTCATCATTGGAAACACAGCGGCAGACATTTAGCAATTATAAGCACCATAACACATTTAAATTTCTTGTTGGGATCAGCCCAAATGGTGCCATAATTTATGTTAGTAAGGCATGGGGAGGTCGTGCTTCAGACAAGCACATAACACATAACTCTGACTTTCTAGATAACGTAGAGCATGGTGATCAAGTAATGGCAGATAGGGGCTTCGATATTGAAGCAGAACTTACTTCACTTGGTGGAAGTCTAGTGATGCCCCCATTTAAAGGGAGTCACCGTTCCCAGCTCTCTCCTGAGGAGGTCATGAAGGGAAAGAGAATAGCCGAAGTTCGGATTCATGTTGAGCGAGCTATAGGAAGGATTAAAACATTCCATATTTTAGATACAGATATAAAGTTAAGTATGAAAGATGTAACAGAGCAGATTTTTACTGTTTGTGCATTTCTTACAAATTTCCAGACACCATATATAAAATAGATTAGAATAGTTATTTATATATACAGTCATGTAATGATTCAAACCACAGAATAAAGACTATACAGAAGGGCCACTTAGCGGTACAACGTGTCCTCGTATTTTTATGCAAAAATATGCAGTTTACTGGCTAGGACAGCCAGTTCAGCGTGCTTATTGGCCAGAACATGCAGTTTACTGGCTGAGCAACATGCATAATGCGACATGCGCGGAGACAAAAATCACCCCAAGGAAAGAAAATATCTTTTTCATTAGGTAATGACCATGTTTTCCTGAAACAAATAAATTAATATAATATGTCTTTTATTCTTCAGGTGCAAGTAGACAATGCTTGCCATACAATTCAGGATATAGTGATTTGCCATCATGCACACGTTGGCTAAAAATTTCAGCAACTACATAATGTGAATAGAAGTAACTGAGCTTTGCCTTAAGAGAACTCCAAAAACTTGCACTAAAAGGAACTCTGACAACAGAAATATCTTGTGTCTGACTACCTTCAACATAAACTACAAAGTCTGTCCACTTTCGGTTGGTAATGCCCATTTGTCCCTGTATCTGTGCATAATAATTATGCTTACAATTTATCATGGTAGTGCCCCCTTCTCTTACAAGGTAAAACCTCTTACGAGTGTCAATCAGTTTATTAATTGTCACTGGCTCTTTATCATATGGGCATTTGATCTCCAGCAAACCTTCTGGGTCTGGATAACTACTGTCCACCACTAGTCCATCTGGACTTGCACCACACCATGGATTGTCCTCATCCACAAATAGTCCACATTCTTGGATAACAACTGGAGTTCCCATGCCTTTCATGTAGTCAGCATAAACAGTCTTTGCCTTTTGTTCAGTCTTTCGCCCATGTTCTAGTGCAGGGATATGCTGTCTAGCCTGTGTGGTTGATTTATAAGCCATGATATCCTTAATTAGATTATCCGGTGCTGTTGTTTGTCGCCTGCTAGAGATAGCCCCAAACTTTGATGCTGTGATCCGACCAACTCTGTGTTTATGCCACAATGGATTGTTGTGCTGGCCCCTGGTTGCAGATTCAATATCCTTTGCACTCGTATGTGGCTGATTAGTAGCATACTGGGCAAACTTTAACTGGTAGCTAATATCACTGAGTTTAGCATCACTGTCAACTTTCTCATTAGCATTGTCAAATAGATGTTGTTGTGCCTTAGCAATTTCCTGTGTAATGGTCGGTTTGTGCACAAATTCTGGACTTTGTAGCAATGGTTGTTTATTTCCAGATGGAAATCTGTCAACCTCCAGATTGACTATGAATGGGCATTTGGGATTACACTCCAACAACCTGTCCCGCAGCTTAACAATGTCACTTTTCAAAACTACCCTGTGTTCTGGTGCTCTTGGATCAAAATTAGTAATTGAAGCTCCAACCTTTGTTTCTTCCCCAGGGACTTTGTAGTTTGGTTTGTATATTTTCATATCAGACACAGGCACAGGCTCAACCTTTACATAAAAAGAGAGAAAAGACAAAGATTGCCAAAGCATAAGTCTACAAGATATCTCACAGTCTTACTAATCACCCATTCATTTTGAAAAAGTATATTACCTTTCTGCCTTTGGGAACTAGCCATTCACATAGCTTCTCTGTACATGTCTTGCCACTGGGAAGGGTCTGGATACCATTGGCAACTATAGATTCAAGAGCAAATAGCAGTGCTGCGGTGTGAGAGCATACTTCACCAAGTCTAAATGAGAAAGGAAAAGAATAACAAATTTCGTATACAATACTTATATTAAATATTATATATAGCACATATTGAAAAGTTACATCTTTTTCACATAATTATTAAAGTTTTAATGCAAGCTACTTCAGTCTTTACCCAGCAATGCAAACACAGTGAGCGCCATATACTTCACTGGTGTCTTTTCCCAAGCATACAACAACTTTATAAGTTTCTGTTGTGCTTTGAGAAGGCAAGCAGTCACACCTGGAAGTAAAAAAAGTTATATTTGAATATCGTTGGAACTTTCCAAAAAACAACTTTCTCTACAAAATAAAATAACAAGCATTCAGTTCTGCAAGATTATTTTTAACATCTGACAATTACCTGAACAAACAAAATGGGGAGTTTGTTGGTTTGGCAAATTCCAACTTATTCAGATGTCCTTCCTCAAACAGAGAATACGCTCTCAGCGTTTTGTATGCTCTTATGCTTTGCTGATCAAATGATTTGTCATTCGAGTGAAGTAGGTAGTTTTCTAAGTTTTTCATACCAAAATATGGCATGTCTCTGCAGTCCGTAGTCCATTGGGCCTTGACTCTGTTCAAAGGCCCCAACTTGTGGTACTCGTTCTTTGTGGCGTCGTCAGGGAAGTTGGTTTTCGTTGTCAATGACAGAGGAGTTGCAGCTTCCCCGCTCGTGACAATGAGAAGCTCAGCCGCGATTCTGTCTCTCAAAACAACTCTTGTTCCTAACGGTTCTACTCCTAGTTGCTTACATATCTTCCTCAGGTCTCTAACATTGATTTTGTGTAGTTCTGGTATAGTTTCCGGAAGTTTAACATTGTTGTTGCTCGCTTGTACCACTGCTTGTACAGGTTTTTCAAGTCTATCCGCCATTACATATTTGAATGGAGCCCGCCAGTCCTTTTAAAAAGTGATGCGCGCGCAACACCCTGAAACTCGCCTATTGCGAAGGACGCAGATCAACGTGGCCGTGTCGAGGCATATCAAAGGCGCTCCAAGCAGCCGCCAACACAGTTCAGACCACGAATCACAGCTAAGATGTTAGGTGTTGATTTTACGGAGGGAGGAAAACCGGAGAACCCGGCGAAAAACCCTCGAACAGTGCTCTAATCAGGGAAAGTTGGTTTCTAGTTTCTGTAACTTTTCAACATACACTGGAAACTTTTGTTTCGGAAACCGTGTTTCGGTGGCTTGTTTCGGAAATGTTCTCTAATGTATTCCGGGCTTTAAAATGGTGTTTACATTTGTGTTTTCTAAAATTCTTAGTAGCACCAAATCAAAAGAAATACCTGAGTCTCCAGTGGACAACTCGGTTGATATTGGCGTCGTCAGGTACTCACCAGGAGAACTACAACCTAAAACATTCAAAGCAAAAGAAGAAGACCAAAATACATGTCAAAAATTAATGCCATCTTTTACGGAGGAAGAAATTGCAGAGGTAAAAGAAATCTAGCCAGAGATAAGCTCTTGAATTTAAGATACCCCAAGTTTAACCTTTTCACTTCTCTTGGATTTTTTTTTCTAGAACCAAAGAACTCAATCCCGGCTGAAATCTGGAAGCCTTCTGAGAAGTGAGCTAGCGAAGGAAAATCCAACAGATTTCATAAAAACCGTTAGTAGGCTATACAATTTTAATAATTTTATGTGCTGGTCGTGCAATTGAATTTTTCTGGGGGGGATTCTAAAGTTTACTTTGTTTAATAGTCGCCTTGTTTTCTGTTTTGTTTTGTTTTGTTTTGTTTTGTTTTGTTTTGTTTTGTTTTGTTTTGTTTTGTTTTGTTTTGTTTTGTTTTGTTTTGTTTTGTTTTGTTTTGTTTTGTTTTGTTTTGATTTGTTATGAGTTTGCTTTTGTGTTTGTTTTTTCCCGCAGATTAACAAAGCATTGTGTGTAATGTACGCTCGTCATGTAATCAGTCGTCTCTTGGCCGACTGGCCTGAAGACTTGACTTTAACTTCAGAGATCTTAAACAGCGGAGATGAAGTCCAGTTGATCGGAATACTAGATCTGTTGCAGAGAATTGAGAGAAAAGAGGTCTTTGAAACGGTAATATACGACTGATAAGCCTAGTTTGTGTCGTGTCGTGTCGTGTCGTGTCGTGTCGTGTCGTGTCGTGTTGTGTTGTGTTGTGTCGTGTCGTGTCGTGTCGTGTCGTGTCCGTGTCCGTGTCGTGTCGTGTCGCGTCGCGTCGCGTCGCGTCGCGTCGCGTTGCGTTGCGTTGCGTTGCGTTGCGTTGCGTTGCGTTGCGTTGCGTTGCGTTGCGTTGCGTTGCGTTGCGTTGCGTTGCGTTGCGTTGCGTTGCGTTGCGTTGCGTTGCGTTGCGTTGCGTTGCGTTGCGTTTGCGTTGCGTTGCGTTGCGTTGCGTTGCGTTGCGTTGCGTTGCGTTGCGTTGCGTTGCGTTGTGTTGTGTTGTGTTGTGTTGTGTTGTGTTGTGTTGTGTTGTGTTGTGTTGTGTTGTGTTTGTGTTGTGTTGTGTTGTGTTGTGTTGTGTTGTGTTGTGTTGTGTTGTGTTGTGTTGTGTTGTGTTGTGTTGTGTTGTGTTGTGTTGTGTTGTGTTGCGGTGTGTTGCTTTCCGTTGCGGTGTTGTGCTGTGTCGCGTTGTGTCGCGTTGTGTTGCGGTGCGTTGCGTTGCGTTGCGTTGCGTTGCGTTGCGTTGCGTTGCGTTGCGTTGCGTTGCGTTGCGTTGCGTTGCGTTGTTGTCTGCTGTGCTGTGCTGTGTTGAGTTGCGTTGTGTTGCGTTGCGTTGCGTTGTGTGTGTGTTGTGTTGTGTTGTGTTGTGTTGTGTTGTGTTGTGTTGTGTTGTGTTGTGTTGTGTTGTGTTGTGTTGTGTTGTGTTGTGGTGTGTTGTGCTGTGGTGTATCGTACCGTACTGTACCGTATTGCACTGCACTGCACTGTACCGTACTGTACCGTATTGCACTGCACTGTACTGTACTGTACTGTACTGTACTGTACTGTACTGTACTGTACTGTACTGTACTGTACTGTACTGTACTGTACTGTACTGTACTGTACTGTACTGTACTGTACTGTACTGTACTGTACTGCACTGTACCGTACTGTACCATATTGCACTGTACTGCACTGTACCGTACTGTACTGTACTGCACTGCGCTGCACTGCACTGCGCTGCACTGCACTGCACTGCACTGCACTGCACTGCACTGCACTGCACTGCACTGCACTGCACTGCACTGCACTGCACTGCACTGCACTGCACTGCACTACTGCACTGCACTGCACTGCACTGCACTGCACTGCACTGCACTGCACTGCACTGCACTGCACTGCACTGCACTGCACTGCACTGCACTGCACTGCACTGCACTGCACTGCACTGCACTGCACTGTACTGTACTGTACTATCTTCTACAAACCTAAATACATATTAGCAACATTACAATCAATTTCTTTCAGGTTGTTACAAGCGTGGTAAAGAACGGAGAACCTAAACTGATCAAGCCACTGTCTCTTGCAGCTGCTCACTGCATGGGAGAAGTCAAACTATCTTCAGAAACGAGAGAAACTGAGCATGCGTATAAGAACAATGTTACTGACGAGGTATATTAGAAATTAAATACTCATTAATAATTCTTGACGAAAACACAAAAGAAATCAATACCGTAGCAGTGGTTGTAAATCGGATACAGCATCGTCCTGATTTACATAAACTTTAGCTTCGATTTTCTCGGCTAAAACAGACCATATCCCCAAAATAGTTGGTGAACTTGATTACTTAGATGCATTTGTATTTTAAGAAAGATACAGCATTCTCAGCCAAGCTGTATCTGATTTACCACGGCTCACTTGCAGCTCGCCTTGTAAATTAGATACAGCTCGGCTGCTCATGCTGTATCTATTACGTTACGCATTCAAATCAGTTTTCCTTGCATAAAAAAATCAATAATAACGAAGAAATAGATTCGGGATAGCTTAGCATAATTGTACAACTATATTCCCGGCAGTTTACCACATTTTCACTTTGCTCTATCCAAAACACTGCCCCTACAGCACTCAACTTTTTTTTACATTCTATGTATAGAATATGTTTCTCAGTTGTGTTCGTTTGTTCGTGTTCTGTTGTAGGGGAAGGTCCACATTCCAGGAGCGGCTTCATTGTCAATAAAATTTGATTCAAGGTAGGTGGATGTTTCCCCGCTATTTTATGTCCAATATTAAATCAAACTTCTTTCAGCCTACTGTCATTTATTAACCTGCAGGTGTTCGAGTGAGGAGAACTGCGATGAACTAATCATGGCTACTTCAGCAGATTATTCTGAACATCGTCATGAATTTAGTGGACAAAGTGGATGGATAGACTTTGAATTACCAGGTTTGTGACTGACGTCAACTATATACACACGTAAAAACGCACAAGCTGTTTCTTACCAGCAAGCAAGTTGGTACAAGGCTGTTCAACAGGCTGTCACCGTCATGTATTCGCGCTGGCTGTCTCAGATCGTTGACAACAGGCTGTCACCGTCATCTGTTCGCGCTGACTTTCTCAGATCGTTGACAACAGGCTGTCACCGTCATGTGTTCACGCTGGCTGTCTCAGATCGTTGACAACAGGCTGTCACCGTCATGTGTTCACGCTGGCTGTCTCAGATCGTTGACAACAGGCTGTCACCGTCATGTGTTCGCGCTGGCTGTCTCAGATCGTTGACAACAAGCTGTCACCGTCATGTGTTCGCGCTGGCTGTCCCAGATCGTTGACAACAGGCTATCACCGTCATGTGTTCGCGCGCTGGCTGTCCCAGATCGTTGACAACAGGCTGTCACCGTCATGTGTTCGCGCTGGCTGTCCCAGATCGTTGACAACAGGCTATCACCGTCATGTAGTCGTGCTGGCTGTCCCAGATCGTTGACAACAGGCTGTCACCGTCATCTGTTCGCGCTGGCTGTCCCAGATCGTTGACAACAGGCTATCACCGTCATGTGTTCGCGCGCTGGCTGTCCCAGATCGTTGCCAACAGGCTGTCACCGTCATCTGTTCGCGCTGGCTGTCCCAGATCGTTGACAACAGGCTATCACCGTCATGTGTTCGCGCGCTGGCTGTCCCAGATCGTTGACAACAGGCTGTCACCGTCATCTGTTCGCGCTGGCTGTCCCAGATCGTTGACAACAGGCTGTCACCGTCATGTAGTCGTGCTGGCTGTCCCAGATCGTTGACAACAGGCTGTCACCACTACGTGTTCGCGCTGGCTGTCCCAGATCGTTGACAACAGCTGTCACCGTCATGTAGTCGTGCTGGCTGTCCCAGATCGTTGACAACAGGCTGTCACCACTACGTGTTCGCGCTGGCTGTCCCAGATCGTTGACAACAGCTGTCACCGTCATGTAGTCGTGCTGGCTGTCCCAGATCGTTGATAGCAGGCTGTCACCGTCATCTGTTCGCGCTGGCTGTCTCAGATCGTTGACAACAGGCTGTCACTTGTTAACAGGCTGATGCTAACAAGGTTGTAGCGGCTTGTTGAATGACCTTGTTACAACCTGTTAACAGCCTTGCTACAAGCTTGTTGCCAGCACATCCTGTTAACAAGCTGTGAGATTTTTACGCGTGTAGTTTTGTTCGTTCTTGCTCTACAAACTGTCGTTATACGCTGTATAGATCCACAAAAAACTTTGGCTGCATTCTAAAAGTCCCGTCCAGACGCTCTAACTATTGACTTACATTTATCGTGGGTTTTAGATTGCGGTGCCCTGAAAGTTGGCTTGCGGGCGCAGCTAACTTTCAAACGCTTTATATTCTGTGTGTGAGTTCGTTCGTTAGGAATCAATAGTACATTTTTGACACGACATTTTTAACGCGATATTTTGAACGCCACAGGGCACCGTTTTTTAGCACTGTGTCTGGTTTTCATATATTTCTCTTATTCTCAGGTGATACACTTTATTACTCATTCCAATCTGACTCAACCAACACTGACTGGGGATGGAAGTTTACAGTAACAGGAGGACAATTAGGAAGGTAACGAACGAAAACTAGTTAAACCATTAGCTTTGTGTGTTAAAGGGATACTCCAGGCCCAAAACAAGTCTTGTTCAAATAAAAGACTTATGTGACCTTACCTCCGAATGGCTATTAGTTTCCTTCAAATATTTTTAGTTTGGGAGAAATTTAACTTTGTTTGCCGTATTTTCCATATACTGTGAGCCGCCATTGTTGTTTGATTGC